>JAODLD010000066.1:0-21854 GCA_026781065.1 Mormyrops boulengeri | reverse complement strand
CCCCCCGCCCGGGGCGGGGGGGGGGGGGGGGGGCGGCGGCGGGGGGGTGTGGTGCGCTGATAGCCACTTTGGGCTATGGAGATGGGCTTATCTCCCCATGACTGGATGCTCCTGAGCGTCGAAGGGGTAGAGGGTGGGGGGGCCCCCAAACTTTGAAGGAGGAATATGACTCAGCGGCGTACTCAGGCTGAGTGTTCACCCCCTCGGACCCGCTCTGCACGCCACACTCTCACCGAGTACCGCTCTGCACGCAAAGCCACCCTGGACTTCACCCGCGGCCCCCAAACAACCGGAATTACCTTTCCTCGGGTAAGTCCCCCATCGTCATCTCCACCTGACATCACCAGAGTTTTTAATGCGTAGAACAAAAGTTCTGTGAAAACATACTTGGGATTCCTGAAAATGACATTTGAATGAAATTATGGCACGGTGACATCATCCCATGCATAGCTTTGGGCACCTTTCTTGCTGTGAATGCATTGATTACCATAAAAATTGCAATATGTACAGTTTGCTGCAAAATCGTAATCTGAATTGTTCATTTTTTACCAGGCTACTCAAATCTATTCACTTTCCAAAAGTGCACAAAGAGAAGCCCAATCTGTTGAAGCACCCACTTAGCAAACTGTGAGAACTTTACTGCCCAGATATAGACAAACCGATTCATAGATTATTTTTAAAAAAATGTTACGCTCAGCGGTTTCTTACCGTGACGTATTGTCGAGGGTGACAACCTGGCGATCATGACCAATGTACAAGATTATCAGTTTATCTTCCAGCAAAAATAAATGCATATCGATATATATTTTCATGTGCTTGTTTTACAGTCCTTAACAGAAGCATGTATTGTCTAGTGCTCTTAAGCAATGTAATGTTGTGAACTTTTCTTTGCATCTGGAAAGTTGTATATTTACGGATAGTATAGATGAATGAATGATTTGTAATATTATTTGTTATACAAACACAGCTGACCTATATGTGCTGGTCTCAGTTTTGCTATTCTTCCCAGCAACCTTTCCATTCACCTTTAGTTTGACATATGTTCGAAAATTAGTGCATTGATCACAAAGCAGGCACATAAAATATATATCCTTGCTGACATTTCAGGATGTCTTCGTGAAAGCTTGGAAGCATCATGGGGTCTGGGAAGTCGGTTTCGCGATGGTTTTCGAGAATTTCATTACGTGGAATCCTTTGAGGTTACACATCACCAAACCATGTAGGTTCATGAAACGCAGGGGTTAAAGGTAAAGTGCAGCGACGTGGAAAGTTAACAAAACGGTGTTAATGAGTACAATCGAATTCCTGGCAGTGCATTAAATGCCCAGCTCTGGGGAAGAGTAGCGGTAGAGTTCGTGGGGCACGGGAAGGGTCTGAGGTGGTGAACAGTCTGGCGGGGTAGGCTGGAGCCTATGACCATCCGATGGTGGCGCCATCTGCTAGGCTAAGTGAGAGTCTTAAATTGGGTCTCAGCCACAGCCGGTGGAAGGAAGGTGGGTGACAGGCCCATGCAGGGCAGCTGATGAGATGTAACTTGCCTAGATGCTGGTATTTGGGTAGCTATCCTTAATAGCCTGGGGTATCTAGTAACCTGTGAGTGTAGCACCTTTGTGCTTGTGCCAACCTGCAACGGTTCGTGTTCAATTGGCTCATATCTCTTGAACCCAGACGTTCTCTCCATTTAGGGAGTTCACAACCTGTTTTGGAAGAGAGTTATGTGATAAGTTAAAGTCCAGTGATATAACAGTATTAAAATAAACAGATATTTCTAGTAAAATGTTCCCAGAATGCTTTGCTAACATTGTAATCTAAAGAGTAATGCTGCATTAATGTGTTTGACCAACTTTTATACCCGGAGTGTTCTCTGGTAACGTTCCTGGAAGGAATACAAACCTGGATAACTTTATAATAGATGAACACTCATTGCAAGCGAATGTTATATATGATAAAACAACAGATACAAGTTAAACATCTGGCTGTATGATGTGATTCTGGAATGATAAAAGAGATATAATAGGTAATAGGTGACAGAAAGGTTTTGCTGTACAGGTTGCATCTGAATGGGTGAGATCCATTCAATGACTGTGGCAAGGGTGTGACACACAGATAAGAGCTCCAACTCTGCCCTTGCTGGCTGCAAAATAATCCTATGTGTTCCCCGCCGTCCCTTAAGAGCAGCCAGACAGTTACATGATAGACTGTGGGCTGTGTGTATGGTTATCTCTTTGTGTTGAAGCTTGAGTATGTAAAATGGCAGATAAACTACTGGTGCTTTTGAATATACAGCACTGTGCAAACGTCTTAGGCAGTCAAAGGAAATGATGTTTAAATGATGGTCATGTTGGTCGTAAAACTATGATATTATGTCTGTTAAAGTGTGTGAGCTTAGCCATTTCAAAACCTCTCCTAAAATAACCCCAGTATTAGCACCAACCATGCAATGTATTTTTGATTCAATCACTAGCACATCATGTTTGGCTAATACTGTCTTGTCGAGTTATTTAACTAACTAATTAATTGAACTGGTGGTGAAATTTAATGAATACATGGAATGGCTGTGCTGGCCCTAAGGAGAGGTTTGGGAACAGACAAGATACCAGAGTGGAGAATCGTTTTTAATGAGTTACTATTCATTTGCAAAGGTCCGATTGTTAGTCAGTGTCTTTTTTCTAAACACTTTTTCACTTACTAACCAGATAAAAAGCTTCGAACATTTTCTTTGATTGCCTAAGACTTTTGCACAGTACTGTATTTTTTATATATCATTGTCTGAAGAATAACACAAATATATGCTTTTAGGGAATGTAAAGAAATTTCCAAGTGTTCAGGGACAGAAACAGAGAAAAACAGACGTACCAGCACACCCAAATGGAAATTAACCTGTCATTTGAGGGGGTAAGTTACAAAATGCTTTGGAATTTCCAGAATGCCCATCTCACCTATGGGTTGAAATCAAGCAGGCAAACAAACAAACAAACAAACAAACAAGCAAACAAACAAACAAACAAACAAGCAAACAAACAAACAAACAAATACCAACACAATGTGGGAATATTTTACAGCCCTTGCAGTAAGACAGCTGATGAAACTGCTTGCAAATCAAAAAAGAAAATAAACAAAATGGTGTTAATCTCCATCTTCATTATAATGTTCTGCTTCCCCCCCCCCCCCCACCTGTCCAGGACAATGACATGTCCTACGAGGAGCAGGACTCACGGATTTCCTATCCCTTCAGACAGTGAGTGACTCTGACCCTGAAAACAAACCAGCATTCTCTCTATCCCTCCCCTGCTTATGGTGCTGATCCCACCTAATAACCATTTACCATGGGTTGTGGGTCCAGTGTTAAACAAACTAAACTAACATGACCTCTCTCACCTCCAACCGCTCTTTCACTCAATAGCTAAACTGATCTGCAAACTAGTGTCTTTCTGAGTTAGTAGCTACTGTCAGTATTGGAGAAGTACATTAATAGCAAAATTGTGAAGACACCAACATTTTCGCATTCCACTTTAAAAATTACTGCATAAGTATTGGCGATAATGTTCATAAATGAATAAATCAAAGAATGTTACAAATATCATACACTGGATGATCAAGTAACTGGAGTAAGTGTAATAAAGTTCTGCAAACTCTAAAAACTGGAAGTGTTTCCACAATTTTGGCCAATAGCGTATGCTTGAGGTGGCCTGTATAATGTGTAGCAGTTTGCCCCTGCTGGTTAAAGACAGAATTGCATGATTCTCCAGAGTGACTGAGAACCTGAAACAATCCTCATGTACAATAAATGAGGACAGATACAAGCAGCTTTGCTATTACAACACAGACAGTACATGTGTCCAGTAAGGCAGAGGTGGTGGTTTATTTCAAAAAGCCTTTTCTCTGTGTCAGGGTTGATTGGCGTCGCATCGTAAATGGGAAATACTCACCGTGGCCAGTTGTTCGTAAGATCTGGTGAGACATGGAGTGGTGCACTATAGTGTAGGCTGCCCCTCAAACCACCCCCCCCAAAGCAGCTCCTGGTCTGTGTGACCCCCGCCCCTGTTGTCCCCTTGTCCCGCAGGACACCACCGAGCTACAGAGGCAGCTATAACCTGGAGAGGCCCCAGCAGGAAGACTGTGACCCTCAACCAGAGAAGATCAGCATTTCCCGGGATCCCGAAGGTAGTGGATTATTGGGATACGTCCAGACTATGCGAGTCTTTAATGTACATTTCATTTTGTTTACTTGCTCTTTTTCTTTTCTTACTGTTCACCCCATGACTCTTACGCCATGAATTAGCAGATCATCTACACTGCTAACGGTGGCTAACAGTCTACCTCAACCAGTTTAAAGTTGTTTTATTGATTTAGGCATTCAAATATTGCCTTAAGATGTGTAGCTCTTGATGATACATGGTCCTTATCAGTACTTTATCCATGTGCTTCAGCCCCACTGAATGTCAACACCAACGCCAACACCAGAGGGGACTGCCTGGTAAGTTTGTCATAATTGCTTGTCTATGGATGAATGCGTGGAGTTTGTGTGTCCCCCGTACTTGTAATGGTTTTGCCTGGGTACTCTAGTCACCTACCTCAGTCCAAAAACATGCAGTTAGGTGACCTGGCATCTCTAAACTGTCCATAGTGTGTGAGAGTGTGTGACTGTGTGCCATGTGATGGACAGCAGCCCATCCAGGGTGATTCATACCTTTGCTTCTGTGCTTCCTGGGATAAATAAATCTAGCTCACAATGAGCTTGTACTGCACCCTGTAAACAGTTATTGAAGATGGATGGATGTGTGATTGAAGTTGAAGCCTCACAGCTCATTACTCCCACACTACAAAGCTCAGCTATGACCTGGGGCAGAGCTTGGAGAAATTATTGAAAACCACATGGCCTGAATAACATACATAGTTTACTTATATATTTGAGACCTAGCCTCAGTTAAGTGCCAGCTTCGGGGGGCTTTCCCAGCAGCCTTTGCATTTGGCTTTAGCAAGACAGTGGGTTAGGGTTAGGGTTAGGGCTCTCAGCAACAGAGCTGGATCAACTAGCATCTGGGAGATTAAAGTATGTGGGGCACATGGACTGTCTGTATCTCTGCAGGCTTATGTGGAGCTCAATGAGCTGGCCAAGGATGGCAACCAAGAGGACTACTGGCAGGAGACCGGCCGCTGGGTGGGCTATGAAGAGAGCTATGACCCAAATGCCGCCAACTGGAGCTCTGCGCACATTTCTTACCTGACTTTCAAGAGTCTGATCCATCTGCGTAAGATCATGAGCTCAGGTAAGGTCATAGGGATACGGACCTGTTGTTGACATATTGGCCACGAGGTGGCGCCAAACTCAAGATTTTCCCCCACTTTTCCGCTTCAGGGTTTATCAGCGCTCACAGCTGTGGAACTTCAGTGTCATGCATAATCGAAAGTTTTTTTTCCCTGCAGCATCCTTGGCTGATTAGGGTCACTACTCTCCGTAGTTTATCTCACCATGTGCTCAGGAAATAGCCTATTTGAGGACTGTAGTTTTGGGCAGAATATGTTGCGACAATATGTACAGATATTAAACTACTGAACAAACCACAGAAACCAATGAAGGAACTGACTTTACCAGACCTGACCTAAAATGAATCAGTTTATGTTTAAAATGTGCAGAGCCATAAACTTTTTGGTGTACATTACTGCCTTTAAGTCTTATAATATCACTGCAGTATTGTAATATTCTGCAAATATACAGCGATAGTACGACGGAAAAAGGAATGAGTATTTTTTGTTTTATTCGTCTCTGGCGATTCCTCACACAGCTTCATGTAATATGCTATAGAGCAAGTTTGTTCCATTGTGAAGTGGTTTCTTGGCACTACTGGATGCTTTTGTTATTACATATTGCACTGAATTTCTTGCTATATTCGTTTCTGGCTTAAAGTTTTTCCCCCAAGTTCAGCTTAGCAGCACTTGTGTCGAAATTATCTCCATGACAGCAAGATGCTTGTGATCTGATTTGCCTCAAATCAAATCACACTTACCTTGTTTAAGTTCCCTGTTCTAGAACTCACATAATTCCCACGGTGGGTTTTCTCCTAAACACAAAGCGTACACTCATCCTTGCCACTCGGTTCCATGCCTGTGCCCAGGGGTGGTACTGCTGGACCACGATGCTAGCAGCCTGAGTGACATCGCACAGAGTGTGGTGGCTGAGCTGGCATCCAAGAAGGAGATACGGGCAAGCAGCCGTGAAGACCTGCTGAGGGCCCTGCTGAAGAAACGCAGGTAGGTTCAGTGCCATCCTGCTTGCCTGTTTATCAGCACTGTGCCATTAGGACACAATGGGGCACAAATTAGTGATGGCCAAATGAAGCTTCATGAACCATTTTATGTATTTCTTGACGCCACTAGATGGTGCTCTTGGTTTGCATTGGGGAATATATTGAGCCCTCTTCTGAATATAGAACACCATCTAGTGGGGTCAGAAAATGCAGCAAATAGTTCATGAAGCTTTATTTGGCCATCATTAGGCTAAACATATTGGGCATCCTAGGGAGCACTCATGTTGCTGTGCATCTGAGGGCCAAACGTGCTGCTGCAGATTCCATCCGCACACTAAAATCTTCTTCAGATAAAAGCTAATCGTGGTTCTTGGTCTGATTCTAAAGCTGGGATAACACTTTTCTCCAAACAGCCAGATTGATCAGAAGGAGACTCCAGCTTCTGAGATAGAGATGAAGACCTTCTCTGTCACTAAAATGGTACCTCACCTGCTCTCCTTTCTAAATAGTCATATTCCTTGCCGAGATGACTCAATGATAACCAGTGGGAACTGGAATAGGTGGGAACTGATCTGTGACCTTTCTCCTTTCTCTGCCAGAGAGATGCCAGTAGCAGCGTAGAGGCTTCAATTGTACTTTCAGGTTGGTGGGATTGATCAGAGAACCAGACTTGGACAATTAGAAAGTTGAACACAATTATACAACAAAATAGCATACCCATATTTATGGAAATAAGAATATGTTTTTTGGAAATATGGAACATTGGCTGGTTGACAGACATTAATTGAGTTGGCCAGTTGGGTACAGCTGAGACACTTGAGTGCTTGTTTTGTTTTGGACAGGGGCTTTGGACTACCTGCAGAAACCCACTGTTGCTTTTGTGAGGCTGAAGGAGGCCGTTGCTCTGGAATCAGCCCTTGAAAGTTCGGTGCCAGTCCGGTTTGTCTTCGTGCTCGTGGGACCCAGCCAGATGGGCATTGACTACCATGAGTCTGGGCGGGCCATAGCTACACTTATGGCTGATCGGGTAAGGGAGACCTTGGGTGACTCACTACCAAGAACACAAACATTGTACTTGTGGTGTTGGCAAGACTGGTCTTGGAAACTTGCCATCCAAGAACGAACTTGGGAGTGAATCATTGGATTGGTCTTGTTTGCCTAGGATGCAACCTATGCATCTTTGAAATTTGGGGAGGAGTAAAAGCACCATCTGAGGATTTTTACTATCATCTGTACTTGTGTTCTTAGTATTGGAACTGGTCTTCGGCAATGGAAGGTGACTTAAAATGGGTACACGAGAACACAAGTACGGTCAAGTACACATAATGAGATTCATCCCTTGGAAGCAATTGACTATGGGTTGAGGACACACTGGAGATTCATCAGGATGTGGCTGAGGCTAAAACAGATTCTTATATCATAGACAATGAGGTGGCATTATTGGTTTGTTAACCTCCAACCCTCCTGCCTTCTCAGGTGTTCAATATGTCTGCATTCCTGGCCCAGAGCGACACAGACCTAACAAACGCTATGGCCGATTTCATGGACTGCAGCATTGTGATTCCTCCTACTGAGGTCCAAGATGAATCAATGCTTCAGTCCTTGATCAACTTCCAGAAAACGATGCTACGCCAGCGGCTTCGTCCATCTGACACCCGGCTCCTCTTCGACAGCCTGGCAGGTGACAGAATCCCTCCCGAAGGTCCTTCTCATGTATGGTGCCTGATTGTACAGAAATGGACCCAAAAGCTGAAGTGGGCACTACTTTTTTGAAGGTCCCAAAGCCAGCGATGTGCCTAGAGAGGATCCACTTGCGCGCACGGGGTGCCCATTTGGTGGCTTGGCCAAAGACATAAAGAGGCGGTATCCCCACTATCTCAGTGACATCACAGATGCCCTCAACCCTCAGGTCTTGGCCGCTGTCATCTTCATCTACTTTGCTGCCCTTTCCCCCGCCATAACCTTTGGAGGGCTGCTTGGTGAGTAGACAACTCCTACTAGAAAGATTTTATGTGGGCAACAAACCCTCAAATGAATCTCAAATGAATATGTCAAATACCAGGATTCCATTTCTCATTTGGAAATGTCTGTCGTTGGGAACTTGTTTTTAAAAGCAAGTCCCTACTGAAAAACCCAGCTTGACCAACTTAAGTTGGTTAACCAAGTTATGATAATTGACCAGCTTAAGGTATGTTTTCACATGATGCTTTAGCTGGTCATACTAGCTTAGGATGGTCATTCTAGCTGGTTTAACTGGTCATGCCAGCATGGCCAGCTTGATAGGCTGCCCACACCAGCTTGACCAACTGGTGATCCACCCAGCTAAACCATCAAAGAGCAGCAAGAGCCGGGACACAACCATCTTAGACCATCTTAAGCCAGTTATAACCAGCTACCAGCATAAGCTGGTTTTTAGCTGTTTTTTCAGCAAGGATGTAATTTATATTCACAAATAATTTGTTTTTTTCTTTTGATTAGTCAGCAGAGCGTAGTTGAACATGTGCTCGTATCCTTATATGTAGATGTGGATCGTAGGTGCTTGTTAGGCATGCTTGCACATGCTGATGTCATGCCTGTGGAGGTCTGCTTCATGGAGGTTTAGCAAGCATGAACCATCTTGTCAGCTCTTTGTCCTCTTGTGTCCACAGCTGAAAAGACTGATAAAATGATGGGTGTGTCTGAGCTCATGATCTCAACTGCCACTCAAGGAATTATCTTCTGCCTATTTGCTGCCCAGCCAATCCTGGTCATCGGCTTCTCTGGTCCATTGCTTGTCTTTGAGGAAGCTTTTTTCAAGGTAAGCATCTTTTTCTGCCGCAATCACTCACCCAACTGCCTCAATACTGCCCCACACAGGTGGAACATAATAACTACACTGACACTGAAACTGGGAAAAAGGGCTTCATAGTTTTTTTTTGACAGTCCACCTGTATGTGTTTTCTTCAAAGCTCATTATAGTTGAAATTTTGTTACGAGATAAAGATTTTGATAAAATTTGCAGTTTATGGTGTTCTGCCTTTGTGTAACAGAATAGGTCTCGGTATAAATATTGTTCAATCAAACAGCTAGCTCTGTTTGTTTTTTTTAGGATTGTAAACTGCCTGGTCGGTGTAGCTGTTCATTTTTGTTTTTTGCTTTTCAGTTCTGTGGAAATTATGGAATAGAGTATATCGTGGGGCGAGTCTGGGTTGGCATGTGGCTTGTGGTCATCGTTCTCATCATCGTAGCTGTCGAGGGCAGCTTCCTCGTCAGATTCATCAGCCGTTTCACTCAGGAGATCTTCTCCATTCTGATCTCTCTCATCTTTATCTATGAGACCTTTGCTAACCTCATCAAGGTATGTAATGACCCCATTGCTGTGTCAGTCTATTGCTACTCTTGACCCATTAATCCTATCAGATCTTATTATTTGTTATCCTTACATATCTTCTGTACTGTTCCTTGCCGTATGCCTAACTTACAGTTCTACTGTAAGAATCACTTCAGCCCCATTGTACTACTTCTACCTTATGCAGATCTTTCAAACCCATCCTCTGATTCTCAACTACGACGAACTGAATGGTTCACTGGACGAGCCTTTCTACCCTGTTGCCAAATACGATTCTGTAGACAACAGAACCATTGAAAGTTTCCAGTGGAACCCTCACCCCAACACGGCTCTGCTTTCCATGTGCCTCATGTTCGGCTGCTTCTTCATCGCATTCTTTCTAAGGCAGTTCAAGAATGGCCATTTCCTTCCTGGCCCTGTAAGTCTCATTGTTGTGTGTGTCCATATTTTTATGTTATATTCTCCACAGCTACAAAGCCATAAAACTATGGAAGTGACCAGCCTACACCTGTGCAGAGCGAACGACCGAAGCAGAGCCAGGGGAAAACAGTAAACCTGACATTTCAAAACACTATCCTTTACTGTTATCTGATCAAAATATAAAATGTACACATCTGGAAATTATGTTAAGGCCAAGCAAATTTATTTACGTATACAACACACAACAGTACTATCAATTACATAAGAAATGTATACATGCTTGACTGGATACAATGTTATATTTGTAGGTATGACTGTTAAACCTCTAAAATTTATGTGTTGCACCAGTTACTCTTACATGTGGATTTATGCTGAAAATATGACTGTGAATATAATTGGTATAATTGGTATTACGTTAATGTATTCATATGTTCCTATAGTTTACTTATGTCTGTGTTGATCATGTGGTGTCTTTTTGACTGCTCCGGGATTGGAGGGGCTCTTTGTCTGATGATATTCCTGATATTATTGCCCCCTAGCTCAGACGCATGATCGGAGACTTTGGCGTACCCATTGCCCTTTTCACCATGGTCATCGTGGACATCTTGATTCATAAAACCTTCACTCAGGTATGCATTAGTGCACAAACACTGATATGTGCCTTAATGATATGGTTATGTGCAAGCATGTATGCATAGTCAAGACCACGAAAATGGGGACAACTCAGATTTTTTTTTCCTCATACTCGTTTCATTGCAAAGCAATACAATGTCGTTTTATACCTGACCCTGCCTCTAGGGCGGCGGTCTTCAGTCCTGCTCACTACTCCTCCGTGCTTTTTGGTCAAACTTTATTAAGTAGCAATCAATCAGGCAATCAATCAATTAATCAATCAATCAATTCATTAATTGGATAGATAATAATAATAATAGCAGATTAGTTTATTCATTATTAAGTATTTTTTCATTATTTGATTGACTGGGCTGCTGGTTCAGTGAATACAGGTCTGATGGTCAGAATAGCGCATTGTCTGATGTTATCTCCTGTGTTTATTCTTACTAGAAACTCGAGGTGCCACAGGGCCTGACTGTGTCAAAGCCCACTTTCAGAGGTTGGTTTATCCACCCCTTGGGCATCGAAAAAGAATTTCCCATCTGGATGATGTTTGCTTGCATAGTACCGGCCCTGCTAGTCTTCATCCTCATCTTCCTCGAATCTCAAATAACCACGTGAGTGCCCTGTCTGGATACTTATGCTCTCAACATAGTACAAAATCATACCAAAACAATGCATTTCTAAACATATATGATTACAGGATTTTTTTCTCCATTTTATTCTTAATTTTCCATAAGCAGTTTTACTTTTGACTTTTGATTTATAATCGGAGTATTCTGTTAATTTTCTGCTTAATATTATTTAATAAGGTGTCTTCCTGACAGCACGAAAACTGAATTTTGTAGGAGTGAGTTTTGATTATTTTAATGTGTTAACTGGGCCCAGTGCTCATGTGCTCCAGGCCTGCCATTACCCTACTGTAGATTAATGGCTGGAAGGTGGATGGATGAATGCATCAATCAATCTACCAACCAATCAATCAATGGATTAATGCATTAATGCCGCATCGTTGAAGTAGTATGGTTATGGTGTTAACATCTGCTTCCCTGGGTCGTTTCTCCCTTGGTTATCGTCCTTCTGTTACCAGGCTCATCGTGAGTAAGCCTGAGCGGAAGATGATGAAGGGCTCTGGGTTCCACCTGGACCTCCTGCTGATTGTTACCATGGGTGGCATCGGCGCCTTGTTTGGTGTGCCATGGCTCAGTGCCGCCACGGTGCGCTCGGTCACCCACGCCAACGCCCTGACAGTCATGAGTAAAGGGCCCAAGCCTGTGATTGAGCGGGTGCTGGAGCAGAGAATCAGCGGCCTGCTGGTGGCTGTGTTGGTCGGTGAGTCTGGCATGATGAGCCTTAAAAGGTCCTACAAAAAAAACATCCTTGCCCATCAAATAAAAAACATTCATCTTGAAGAGGCTTTACTATCAAAACATACTTGCTCTATTGCATGTCTTGATTTATTATGCCACATTAAGCTAATGCCAGTCAGTGATATTAGACAATGTTGCCCAGTTTGCTTCTGCCGTCTTCCATGCCTTCACGAGGGGTCTGTCTTCTATTCTGGCTGTCTCCAGGGGTGTCCATTCTCATGGAGCCTATCCTGAAGATGATTCCAATGCCAGCCCTGTTTGGAATCTTCCTCTACATGGGTATCACCTCGCTCAGCGGTGTCCAGCTTTGGGACCGCATACTGCTCCTGGTGACACCCAAGAAGTACTACCCCCCCGATGCCTATGCTACACTGGTAGGTCTCCTCATTTAGACCAACTTGGGTGGGTTAGATCAATGTCGACAACATAGCTTGAGTAACACAACTCATATTTCAACCAAGTTAGTACATGGAACTTTACACAATAGAGGGTGGCATGGTGGTGCAGCAGTTAAGACTGTTGCCACACCCCTCTGGGACCAGGGTTAGAGTCTCTGCCGTGGCTCCATGGGTGTGGAGTTTGCATGTTCTCCCTGTGTCATCGTGGGGTTTCCTCTAGGTCAGGGGTGTGAAACTCCATTCCTTGAGGGCAGGAGCCCTGCACAGTTTTTGGTTTGCCTTCATTTAACACACCCGATCCAACCCCTTGTGCTAATTACCACAGAGCTGATAAGCTAAATAATTTGTGGTGGAACAGGGAAAGAACTAAGCTACACAGGGCTCCGGCCCTCCAGGACTGCAGTTTGACACCCCTGCTCTAGGTACTCCGATTACCCCCCACGGTTCAAATACATGCTGAGGCTAATTGGAGTTATCAGTTTGCCCATAGGTGTGCATGTGTAAGTCAGTGGTGTCTGAGTGTACCCTGTAACGGGTTAGCAACTTGGCACCCCACCCTTTTTTGTTCCCTGCCTTGCGCCTGTAGCCTTGGGGATAGGCTCTGCCCCCCGCGCAAATTGAGATTCCCTGACAAGCAATTACAGAAAGTAGATGGATGGAATGAACTTTACTAAGATAGCGAAGCAACAAATCCATATGTAGATAAGCTCATAAAACCTATATGAGTCCATAACTATGGTGACATCACCCCATACAGTGTGATTCACCCTCTCATATGGGGCTCTCGGGTTAAGTGGGCTAAATGCTCTTCCTGGTGAGTTGTGTGGACAAGAATTTGTTTCCAAGAGTGTGTACAAGTCATAAAATACAAAGCATCTTACAATAGTGTGTACAGTGGTAGTTATTCTTCTCTGTCCCACCTGTGCAGGTGCCACCGCTGAAGATGCACCTCTTCACGCTGATCCAGGTCATATGCTTGGTGCTGTTGTGGGTGGTGAAGTCCACCGAGCTCTCCCTGGCCCTCCCTTTCATCCTTATCCTCACCATCCCTCTGCGTATGTTAATGACCGGACGTATTTTCAGCACTCGAGAGATGAAATGCGTAAGTCTGCTCCTACCAGGCGGCCCGATGAAAGTCCTTTGCTCGTCCCACCGAACGGTCTGTTCTGAAAAATGTAGTAGGCTTTTCACTGGCTGCCTCTTTCCGCGGTCGTCACCCTGCTTTGTCTTGCAGCTGGATTCTGAAGACGCCAAGGTGGTGCTTGAGGAAGAGCCAGGAGTGGATGTCTACAGCGAGTCGCCGTTGGCTTGAAGCTTGCGAAGCACCTCCCACCAGGTCCAAATTTATGCAAGACTCCAAATGACACGCCCACAAAATATCGTGTTTTTTTAAATCACACATACACATGTTGCGAAACGTTACAGTACTTTTATTACTTTAATATAGACTTCCATAACACATGAAATTTTGGAGTGAATTTACTTATCCCACTGTATGTTTTTATTAAAGTATTTATCTGTGTGTTCCCAGCAAAACTTTAAAACATGAAGCTTTTTTAAATAATAAAAAAAATGCATTGTTACTACTTTAAAAAAATACATCTTTGTACAAATATATACATCACCGGATGTCTTTTATCCTACAACTATATCTGATTATATTTTAATGTCTATTTTTTTTTTATCATATTCTATACTAGTGTTCATTATTGCTAATGGATTGATCCAACCTCTTACGAGGCTACCGTAGTCAATCTGACATAACTTTGTAAGATTGTTGTTTTTTATTTTTGTTTTTTTACCATCATGTGAGTTGTAGCTTATAAGGGCTTTTATTTTGATTGTATTTTGGCTTACAGTTTTATAACAAAAATAAAAACAATTTTGTGCTAGTTGTTTGCAGTAAGAATGATTACTTTATGTATTTATCTGAACTCTGCATGTTGGGGTTCTGTAGTTTTCTAAAACAGTACACAATTGAATCTTCATTTATTCTTGTCCATTTTAGATATTTAAAGGATTGTTACAAACGCCCTGTTCATCTAATACAATTAAAATGACCATTAAAGGGCGTTTCCTACGTGTAAATAATGTCAACGCTGAACGAAGGTAATATATGCAATAAAACGAGACTATTTATTTTCATTGCTTTGCAAAAACATTTTTACTCTGCTTACAGTTTCCCACACTGGAATCGTTAAATGAACTCAAGACAGTGATATGTATCTCAGTATTTTAAACTGGTTTAGATGTGTGCTATATGGCTGTTACAAACCATAAATTTATAATATCCCATTAAAAATATCGCGGGGGAAAAAATCCTCCTTTTTCCCAAAAATGACAATCTGAAGGTCTGTCTAGATCTGTTGGCGGGAAACTGTTACAAAAATGAAGCTATTACTGGAGATGATGGGTCAACGTGTCGGTAATCGGTATCGAAGCATCGGGATCCGTCGGAGTCGTCGGCTCGTTTATTACTGAGGACCTCGTCCAGAGTTCCATGTCGGAGCTGCCTGGCTGATTTCACACTGCCTGCATTATAGGATGTGGCTGGTTCACGTATTCAGGAGATCTTAAGAAGTAACGTCATCGATGGCAGTCCGACTACAGATTTGTGGAGCTCAGAGGAGCCGGTTATCTGCGCCCGCCACATCGGTGCCCCGCTGGCTGTTCTCCGCTCAGTCCTGCAGTGGCTCTGGGGGCAGCGCCGTAGCCTCATACCCCCGGTACTCTAGGTTCGAAGCTTGTGTATATATGGCCCATTTCATCGTGCGCAGACCTTCCTTATTCACCCGCCTGTGCAATTAGGTGAACTAGCAGCCCAAAAATATCCCAGTATCCAGGGCTCTGTGCAGGCGTTCTCCTAACCTGTGTGTCCTGAGCTTTAATGCAATTATTAATAATTAACCATAAAATCCACCCTTTACATTCGTTGTCAGCGATTGCAATTCCAAGGTGTGTGTCGGGGAGGCTACACCTCGAACGGGGATGCCGCAAGGCGCCAGCCTGAAACACAGCTCAATGTACACTACGTATCTGAACTGTGGGATGGAGGGGGTGTTAAGTGGAGCCAGCTAGCTCGCGACCACGGGAAGAACCGGGGGGCCCGCTATCCCAGCTACAACGACGGTACAACAGAAGAATTTAAATCAGGATGATAAAACCCGTCCATTTCAGATACCCTTGCACGGTACAAGATGATTTAGGGCTTTGCCAATGTCAAGTATGGAAACAGGGATGTGTTGCAAAACGTGGCCAAAGAAAAGCAAAATAATGCCCGATGTGTTCATGTCAATGAGATCGCTGTCCGGAGCCCGGTTTTGTGGACCTTTCATTAGCAGTAATGCTACAGGTATAAACTAAGTGGAAAGGAAGAGAGTCGAAGTCCGATCGGGGGGATAGCTGCTGTTCTCGACACGCACACGGATGTCTAGTATTTCTAATGAAAGGTTACATATATTTCACCGATCCTTTCCGCAAATCCGCTAAGCAACGCAAAACGTTCAGCTCTTTAACCAGGGCTGGGAAACCCCAGCGTACTGGGTGCACTGGTGTCCCGCGTCCTGCAGGTCTTAATTACTTTCGTGGGGCTGCTATCAGGGAAGATGAGGCGATAGCCTCCCTCCACGTGTCGTCAATCAGTTTGCAAAAAGCATGCATGCACCGTGGCCCTCTATAGGTGATGATAGTCCCCAGCCCAGCTGCAAAGCGCGCTTGATGATGCCCGTCGTGACGGACCGAGGGGCGGTGCGCTCATCGGCCTGGTTGCGGGCTCGGCGTCTCTGCTGATCTGCCTGGAGAGAACACGTGGTCGGTGTACTTTCGATTTCGCCCAGCCTGACTCCTGAGTCCTTTGAATTAAACGCACTTGTTAGGTTTTGTTTCCTCTCACCCCTACATCTCTGCCGGGAGTTCTTGGTGAGCCAGTCGGTCCATTTTACTTTGCCGCGCTGGGATCTGCCTTCCTTCCCAGATTCGATCATACAGAGCGCCTTGCGCCACATTTCGCCCCACTGATAAGCTACTAGCCGTGTGTCGTTGACTTGATCCGAGTTTGTAGCTGACTTGGCTCGGTTGCAGCCGACTACGAGGCACTGGCGAAGTTCTACGGTGAGGCATTTACTTTCATGGAGTCGCTTTTACGGCCCAGGAAAGAGGCTCACATGTTGTCATCTGATCTTATTCGGTACAGGTTGTTGTTTTATGGATATTATTCGTCCGTAAATCTGATTTTTTTTTTTTCTGAATTTTGGCGATTCGGCTTTCAGAGACGCGACATTACCACCTAACCATTACGCTTCCACATTGGCTTCAGGTAGCGGACGGCATTAACTGTAAGGATTCACCCACATAGACTGACTTTCCGCTTCATTGCATAGCTGCATGCTTACCTAGTTTACTCTGCTTTAATCAGCACACTGGTGGTCATTATAACATTTGCCCAGAGTCTGCGGGCACGCCGCTGCTCCTAAGGGTGGGCTCTGTCCAAGATTCACTACTCGTTCTCATCATGGTTAAGCTTGACGTGGTATAAAACCGTTAACTGTAAACATTTATTGACAAGTCTGTGAATCTAGTCAGAGGCATGACCTGTGGGAAATCCAAACTTGTCTTGCTCTGCATCTTCTGTTAAGGATGCCTTTTATCTATTTGAACAGATTTACTAGGTTGAGGGATCTGTTCTTGCCATCCCTTCTTTGAACACAACAAACTGTTTGAAGGACCATAACTGCTGAGAAAGAATAGGTGTTAAATCAAATACTTTTTCCCTTATTGTTGATGAGTTGGTCCCTCTGTACTCCTTGTTTAGCATGTGTACTTTTTTTTTGCAGAAGTAGACTTCAAGGACTGTATGGGGACATGGAAACTACTGCAGATCAAGGTAAGAAGTTTACTATCCAAGCAGTGCCTGTATCACTGCTGTTTAAACTAACAGTGGAAACGTCTGAGCTGTCGGTGGTGTGGTTTGCAGATGGTATCGCTGCCCTATAATTCTACTCGGAACACTAACCAGGGCTAAATGGCAACTGTGTGGATGGATTGTCTCTAGGAATAGGAATATTGTTGGATCTAGGAATAAGGAGGAGATGCCTTTTACTGGATGAAATGAAGAGAAGAATATCGAAGCTAATTTTACAGTGCTTGAGAAATGGAAAATATTAAAATGTTTATTTTTGGGAGGAGTGATACTGATTCTTAGTGAATCTTCTGCAGAGGTGGTTCATGTATGTAGATGTTAGTTGTAAGGCTAGGAATGTAGAAATTGGACTGCTGGCTAAGCATGATGCTGAGCACAGGGTCTCACTCTGAAGATAAGCCCTTGTCCGGTTCTTTGGCTGCCCCTGAACCCGTGCGCTTGGTGCAGCCTCTTGGCCCAAGGAGGACGTGTTAAAGCTGCTCGACAGCATGAAGGGGAGCCTCCCACAGCATGACGTCAGCAGGTCCAAGACGATGGAGTCACGCCTGGACTGGGATAAGGTGGCGTTTGGGCCTTATTCGGGAGTGACCTGCAAGCAGAAATGGCAGGCAGTGTCACGAGAGGTGAGCAGATGGACTTGCTATGTGTGGAATCGGCTATCAAGTATCCTGAAAGTGTATGAACATAGACACAGACTTTTTGCAAGATGTTTTAACTGACTGTTTGTTTTATGGTGGATGCTTCCAACTGTACAAGAATGGCCCTTTTCTTTGATTGCTGTGAGTTGTGACTCTGAACTCCTGTGATTCAGGTACGCAAATATCGCACATTGTCTGAGATTATCGTCGACGCTGAAGACTTCATCAGAAACCCCCAGAGAAGCAGGAGGACACAGGTGGTATAGGAGGGTGACTTAAAACCTAATGCTGTTTTACCAAGATTAGTCTCCCAATAATCCAGAACATGCTTCTTTTTTCTCCCTCAGAGACACCCAGATTTTCCAAAAAAGCCCCTGACGGCTTATTTGAGGTTCTTCATGGAGAAAAGGGCGAAATATGCCAAGCTGCACCCTGAACTTAGTAACATGGACCTTACCAAGGTCCTCTCCAGGAAGTACAGGGAGCTTCCAGAGCGGAAGAAGGTCAGCAGTGAAGGGATCGAGAGGAAGAGAACTTTTTTGGGATGGTCTTCATATAGTGAAGGTTGTTAGAAAGATTGTCGTAGGGTGGAGAGCATTAGGGGCCAAACCTTTCTGAACTGTTGAATCTAATTGTAGCTGAGCTTGGCAATAAACCATCAGCATGCTAGTCATTAATAAATGCATGAAAGCTCAGTATTTTTATCTGTGCATGAATATCCTTTATCTTACAGGCCAAATATTTGCAGGAGTTTCAAAGAGATAAAGAAGCATTTGAACAAAAAGTGTTGAAATTCCGGTGAGGTCTCATACAGTATCTTTGATTTGAAGGAATGTCCGTGAATTGCAGATGGTGCGTCACGTTCCACTGCAGAAGTTTTCATCCTGTGTGTTATTCCTCTGTTCTGATTTGCTAAGGGAGGAACACCCAGATGTAAACCAAAAGAACAAGATTCCTGAGAAACCGAAGACACCTCAGCAGCTTTGGTACAGCCACAAGAAGAAGTCCATCCTCAAGACCCAGCCGGATGTGAGTGATTTCTACTTTGGTTGCCTTTTATAAAAGTGTTGCTATAGGTGTTATACGAAGTGATATTAAACTGTCTGGAGCATGTATGTTTGCAGAACATCATTTGGTAGCACTTTACATTGCTATTCCTTCATAATGCTTTTATAATGTGTTCGTAGAACATTCATAAGCAGCATGTAAGTATACTTTAACATCATCGCATACCTTAACAGCTTTAATATACGTGACTTAACATTACATGATTACTGTTAGTTATTCATATACTGTTTATTAATAAACATTAAAGCTGTTAAGATATACTTACAGTACCAGTCAAGTTTGGACACACCTAATCATAGAAAGGTTTATTTGTGGTATTCTTTACATTTTAGAATAACGGTAAAGAATTTTATATATAAAAAAAAAAACTATAAAATAACCATATATGGCATTTTACACACTGGCCAAGAAAGTATTAAACCAAAAATAATGTGTGAGATTGGTATCATAGCTCTGTGGGTTGGAACTCAGAAGGTTGCCAGTTCAAATCCTTGGTCAGCAGTGTGATCCCACCATTGGGCCCTTGATCAAGGACCTTAACCCCAATTGCTCCAGGGACTGGTTGACCCTCCTTTCTCTTCTCTGCCAGTTCCATGAGGTGGCCTCCTGGGATGTTTTCCCAGTTCACCTGAAGGAGGTCCCACAAAAATGCTGATAACTCCTCTCTGGTCAAACTTCTCCAAAAGCATTTCTTCTGTTTTTAGGTCAGGTGGCCAGCTCATGTGATACGACTAGAATGACCACCTAATCCATGTCAGGGCTAGGATAGGGTAGGCAAACTACCATTTCAATTAAAAAGACCCGGATTTCACTTTAGCGCCGAGTTCTTGCTGTGTGCTGATTGGTCAGTCTCCTATAATCATGCACGTGTCACTAATGTTAATGTGAAACAGCTGGATGTGTCTTTCAGTCAAGGAAACGAACCAGTCAAAGTGCAAGAAGAGCTGAACTATTTAGCCAAGCACTGGAGCCTTTGTTCTGTAGTAGCTCATAGTGACCCTCTTGACGTGGATTTAGTGGTCACTCTAGATGCGACACTATCACTCTCCATTGTAAGCAGCTTGGCATGTATAAACTTTTGACTGGTACTGTACATGTTGCTTATGAATGTTCTATCAATGCAGAAGGTGCACTGAATTTTCTATGAATGCATTATGAAGGTGCAGTTAACCCCTGTCTATGTTCACTTATTTTCAACATGTAGTATGTACTTTCCAGTATGACAATTTGTTGTGGCATATATGCATTCTGAGATGTATGCATTGGAATAGCGTGAATTTTATTCTGTCCAGGCAAACGCTAGGGACATCAGGGACAGGTTGCTGAAGCAGTGGACACAGCTGTCAGATAAAAAGAGGCTGAAGTGGATCAACAAGTCTCTGGAGCAGCAGAGAATATACGAGGTGAGACGCCTTAGTGATGCATCTTTTTTCTTTTGGCTTGGTCCTTGTGGCGATGAACCGAACTTCAACTTGTGCCCGTTGTCCAGGAAACGATGCACGAGTTCATCCAGCAGCATCCGGAGCTCAACCTCTCCAAGGAGGACATCAAGAAGACCACCCTAACCAAGGCTGAGTGGCACCTGAAGGACAAATCTGACGGCCGGCCCGAGAAGCCTCCAGCGTGAGTGTTTCAGTGCTCTCCGTGGTAGCACAGTTGTCCCCTTTTGGGATGGAAATGTGGTGGCCACAGATCAGAACACCTTAGGTTGCTAGCTGACCTCAGCTCTGTGTCACTTGGAGTTTTACGTACACGTTTTTGGTGTGCCAGATAGATTTTGTGATGCTGATCACAGAAATAACTTGTATTCACACCACTTAAGTCTTTTGAGAAACCTTTTTGAGAAAGTGCTGTAAGTCTATTTTGCCAGAGGTTACAGGCTGTAATATGTTTTGGACATGTGACATGATCCTGCTCTCTCTCTTATATGGGGAAAAAGTGGTATCAAGGTAAGTGGAATCCCAGCTGACTTCTGCTGGACTCTTAAGAGGGATATTCCTGAGGCCAAGTACAGCAGAAAATCGTGCACTTGTACCTTTTTACAAGAGTCACTTCCACCATGCACATATACTGCAAATAAACGTGTAGTGTAAAGTTTAAATGTGTGTGACTCAAAATCCTTGTGTGATGGGTGAATTCTGATTAGACATTGAATTCAGCACAAACAATATTGTAAGAATAACCTATTTTGATATGGGTAACTAAAAGAAAGTAAAAATTTGTTGCCCAGTGTTCTCTGTGAACCAATCCATTTTTTTGTTCTGCCCTCAGTACATTTTTGTGCAAGTTAAACTCCCATGAACTGCAGTGTTCCATGTTTGGTCCATGTTTGTGACCACGGACAGTGAATCTTCCAAACGCTCCGCAGAAACGGCTACGCCTTGTACTGTTCGGAGGCCATATCCAGCCTGAAGGATTTGCCGCATCCCGAACGCTTGACGATGTGCAGGCAGCAGTGGAAGAAGTTGGACCAGAGTGACCGGAACAGCTACCAGAAACTCTGCGAGCTGGTGAGCGTGTGAACGTCGTAAAAGGTCCGACGTGCACATAGATGCGTCGGCATGCTCTCGTGTAAAGCTGAGCTGGGTTGTTCTTTATTGTTGGATAGGGTACTTTTCACCCAGCATAATAAAATGTAATGAAACATAACATACAAAGTCTATTTTTATCTTGAATGACCTGAAATTCTGGAATTTAGAATTCTAGCATTATTAATTATTTTTTTCCCTTTTTAGAAAAAGAAGGAATATGAAGTTGAAATGGATCGCTTCCTCTGTGTGAGTTCTGATTGTCCGTGCGATTGTGGGGGGGGGGGGGGGGGGGGGGGGGGGGGGGGGGGGGGGGGGGGGGGGGG
>JAODLD010000065.1:141241-155744 GCA_026781065.1 Mormyrops boulengeri | reverse complement strand
TGTCTATCCTTTCTCTCACAGAGAATTTTATGTTTTTGTGTGACCTTCATGTTCCTGCCCGATCCCTGTAACCATGGGAAGGGAAACTCCACACCCAATCAAACCTGATTTTAGTGATTCTCATAATGTACAATATATATATATATTATACAGAAGATTTCTTTACTTTTTGTGAAAACATACAGAACCAAATCATACCTTGTATCTTACTTGTAAATAGTGAGTAAAATTGTTGAGAACTATTCTCACCTTTAATTAAAGCAATTATTTCATTTTAGGTTATTTTTCTATCTTCTGTTTTATGAAATCAAGCATGCAAACTTGTTTTATGTATTTTTAGTCTAATTTATATAAGTGAGGAGGAGAGATTATTTCTGTAACGAAAAAAAGGTGTGACAAAGCCGTCTATATAACGTGTCTGTCTTTCAATTTAAGTGAAACTGAAACTACAGCAAAAACTTGATTCACTCGTCTGAAGTGATTTTACTCTGAAGTGGATTTTCAGTACAATTGGTAAGTGTGCTACTCCATGGTCTCATTCTCTCTCATTCGGTTTAGAATATAGCATAAAAGGAACATCTTTATAATCATCACTAAAAATAACCTTAATATCTGAATTAAAATGGACTATATTTAAATTTATGTTTCTTCTGCAGTAATAAAACTGTTACGAAATTGTTCTTGCTTGTACAGAAAATATCTGTTTATTAAAGCATATTTACTCGTTTGCAGAGGAAAGTATGGCGAGGTTTACCAAAGATGCAGATGACTTCTGCACGTCTTTTGAATCCCATTTGGAGCATGACAACACATGGAAGGGTAGGAGGAGGTACATCATGTACCATGGTACCACACGAACAGCCGCAATAAATATTAAAAAGCACGGTTTTCAGCGGTCCAGTGATGGCACACTTGGACCAGGAGTCTATGTCAGTCGGAGCTTTCAGAAGGCCCAAGCCTACCCAAGAAATCTACCTGTCAACGAGCGGAGAGCTGTACTCAAGCTGAGGGTTCGAGTAGGAAAAGTAAAGAAGATCGACTACCAGGGACATCCCCTTCAAAGAACCTGGCATGAGAATGGATATGACACAGCCTGGGTGCCACCCAACTGCGGAACGGTTCCTAGCGGCTTGGAGGAAGATTGTGTTTGGGATCCCAGGAGAATCGAAGTTTTAGATATAATCTATGTGTAGTTCTTTATAATTTTCTTTTAGCTATCATGTTAAAAAGTAATCAATCTATCTATCTATCTATCTATCTATCTATCTATCTATCTATCTATCTATCTCACACACACACACACACACACACATTGCTAAAAAATCATGAAATCAGAGAACACAACAACATTAGAACATAATAAATTTACAAACGAGAGGAGGCCATTCGGCCCATCAAGCTCGTTATTCATTTAACGTTTTAGTTATTTATCATAATTATAATTTAGCCCAGTGCTAATCGGTTCGTTCAGTTCACTTTAAAGATCCGAAAAGACAAGTGCGTTCGTGATTCGCACATCACTGGTTGCTTGGCAGTTTCGGGGCTTTAGAGAGGGGATTGCACAGTTTTTTCTTACCGTAGTGTCGAGTCTTATTAACAGTAACCAAGCTTTAGGTTTTTTCTTGTGGAAGATACTCTGGAATAAACATTTGTTTCATCTTTCTTTTACAAGGAGAACTGTGGAGGTTTTTATTTTTACGAGCGCGTACACACGAGTAAATAAGCCGCTCCAACTAATATCAAAGACTTAAGTAACAATCGCTAAATCCCCCATATTTGCCATGAGTCCTAATTTAGAGTATCGGGGGGGGGGCATTCAGCCAGTCATCTTGAGGAAGACAAACAGATGCAGCAGCCACAGATTTCCACATGTGCTCTGTTGACATCTTGAGATACTGCTGTTCTAAGGTAAGATGATGTTCAAAGTCCATCCATTTTCTGCAACTGCTTGTCGTATTAAGGGATGTAGGGGGTCCAGAGCCACTTCACACACTTGGAACCTAGGCGGAGACTTGAACCCTGGTCCCAGAGGTGTGAGGTGACAGTGCAGACCACTGCACCACTGTGCAAAATACGATACGTGACTTCATAATGAAAGGATATATAACTATCAAATTTAATTTTATTTCCTATTATACAAGATAAGACTGTAAAATAGTTTGCCATGCAGTCAGAGCATGATCAAGACAGGGTGTGAGTGTGGAAAAAACACAAATATAACAATTTTTAGGCCATAGAGGAGGTCGGTGGGAAGGAGGGATATGTAAGGAGAAGGAGGTTTCTCAGAGCTCCAAGACTTTGGCTGTAATAAGTCTACAATATAACTACACAATGTAGTTATTGATAACACCAGCATTTGGTTTTAGGCCAAATGGAAAGCAGATCAAAACTGGCCAGATTTGGTGTTGCTGCTTTGTACTGAAAAACAAAACAAAATAAAAAATTTCAATTGATTGATATTGGGGGTCAAAATGACCCCGACTAGTTTCATCATACACATATAACAGAAATAATGTTTACTTGAAATTACTGAAAAGTAAGTGATACCACAATCAAAGGATAGGTAATAATTTTTAAAGTAATAATGTGGATTGTACTCGGGATAAAAATGGCAAATTGTATAAAAAAAAAAATTGCAGTGCTGGGCGGACTGAGAAGGATGAGAAGACTTGCTTGCTGGGGAAAACATGCTCTTTTATTGCAGTCCTTAAAAAGACTACAACAAGTAGCAAACCAAATACACAGGGTTGTCAGATGTGGAACTGTAAGATGCACACACAGTGGGAGATTTACACAAGCTAAATACACGAGGATTGGACAGGGTACACACAAGACACGGGCAAACACACGTGCGAGAAAAGGGAAATGCAACCATTAACACTGGTAACAACAACAAGGGCTATTAACAATTGCGTGTGGGGCATGCTGGGACATGCGCCCCATCAGTGCTACAGTATAGAGTTTCATTTTGCAAAATATGTAAATTAATTGTAATTATAATTATAATGCTGACAGCTATGTCACCTGTGCTGACAGTAACTATGGCTTTCTCACCTTCAACCTCAAGGACGGCCTACAAGACAAAGACGGTGGCCTATAGTTTCCCAAAGTGGAGGCAGAACAGCCTCCCAATGCCAGGTGAGAAGAAGCCATTTAGAAAAAGTCCCTATTTTTCATTAAGAAACTTTGTGGTATTTTCCTGCACCCCCATCTCCTTACCAGCCAGGACGTCCACATTCCCCGTGCTTCATTTTAATTAATGTTTTAACCTTAACCTTGTTTTAAATTTCTTGATATATTCTCATAAAAAGCAGAGTGGCTCACAAGTTATTATTATTATTATTATTATTATTATTATTATTATTATTATTATCTACTTCAAGACTATTAATTTTCCTACCTTCAGGTATTCACTGTATGTATAACTATACAGTATTTTCTCTCCCCACTAGATGGCGATCTTGGTTTGCTTTGGGACTTTCTTTGTGCCCTTTTTTTGAACAGAGAGCGTCATCTAGTGGGATCAAATACAAATACAGCAAATGGTTCATCAAGTGTCATTTTGTCCATCACTAATATGCACTAAAAAACAACCTATAGAATTCATTCAAATAAAATGAGGTAGCAATATGCACTCAATATTTTGAGTAAATTTAAACTAATGTTTTTTTTTAGTAAAGTATACCCAATTTTAGGAGATAAAATGCATTAAATAAATTAAGCTAAAGTATACTTACTTTTTTAATATAACTTACTTAAATTAATTGAGG
The DNA here is from genome assembly GCA_026781065.1 of Mormyrops boulengeri. Taxonomy (NCBI): domain Eukaryota; kingdom Metazoa; phylum Chordata; class Actinopteri; order Osteoglossiformes; family Mormyridae; genus Mormyrops; species Mormyrops boulengeri. Next base: position 151,974 of record JAODLD010000065.1, on the reverse strand, counting down.
CAACATATTTGTACTCACTTTTTTGGGTACATTTTTATGAGCAAGATAAACCCCATTTAACACTGAATATGCCCAGAGCCAATTAAGGGCCCTATTTGACATTGATGCTAAACAGCAGCAAGCAGAATGCAGCTGTCTCTGGCAGCATGAACCTGAGGCAGTTTCCTGACCGTTTTTTCTCTTTATTCAAATCCACTGCGATGCTGTTGAACAGGGCAACAGTATAAAACCCCAGATGTAGTCAAAACATGGCAGTTATACAGAGTTGGAACTTGCTGGCATTGGTGAATCACGTCCAGACCAGCTCATAAAAACCCTCCTATCATCACCCATTGAAAGGAAAGCTTCAGGATTCCATGGCTGTCATGCACTAAGTACAATCACAGTATGAAGGGCAAAAAACTAACTGACGCACCCCAGTTAGCTCACCTAATTTTGCAAATGACAGGAAGCCAGACCTGCTGGCCAAACAGAAGGAGACTCAAAGGGCAGCGTAGGACAGGCCCTGACATACACTATCACACCTACACAGCTGCTACTGAGAATCTGTCAATTTGGCTTGTGCCTCCAGACTAACTAGTCAATTATTTTTATATGCTTTTATGTATATGTAATTGTTATTCACTGTATATAGGTCAGTCACTATTTTATGAATGTTAGGAATTCAGTATGATATATTTATGGGCCCAGACGAACTCGTTAATCATCACTTTTAGGAATCTTCTTTCATTTCTCAACCCTCTGTCAGTCTCAGAAAAAAACGATACAAGGAAGAATCTCATTTTTTGACATTGTCTCTCAAACAAGTCCTTGAGGACCCCCAAATGGTTCACATTTTTATTCCCTCCCAACTTCCAGGGAACTGAGACAGAGCAAAAAACATGGACTGTCTGGGGTCCCCGAGAACCGGTTTGGGAAACATTGGTTTATGGGATTGTTGTAGTTTGTATCTGGGCAGTGGGAGTTCTAGGTAATTCTACGTGGGGTGGCAAAGGGGTGGCAAAGGATTTTGGCAGGGTGTCACAGAGGGTGCTATGTGGTAGTTCTCATATAGAAATACAGTTGTACTTCTACAGGTAAAAGTACTCAATAGAAGGTCCACAAATACATTTTTACCATATTAATTTTGACATAATGTTATAGTTTTTCCTCGATTGCCTTGGAGCACTCCTCACATGACAATTAACATTTGCAAAACAAGAAGTGTTATCCCTATACATTAATGTCACTTCTGCACGACAGAACATCATTTTTCATTGCTTTACACAAATTTCCAACTATGTTAGTACCGACATGCAAATGGATTTGCACAACTGACATCTTTTGATACAATTTTCAGTGGCTTTAGTCTAGTTGGTCAAAATAGATTATGTAGTTTACCATTGTAATAATTTTACACCCAACAAATGTATGTGAACACACATTGATAACGGCTTGATGCCGAAACGCGTCTGTGTGACGTGGTGCAATAAACTTTTTTCTATTTAGTATGAGAAGTACGTTGTGAATGCGGTTCCTTTTCATCAAGTTAGCCGCCACATGCAAAACAGATTTCAAAATGCTTTCAAAATAATTTAATTAAACATATATTCAATGAATTGCAGTGATATGCCTTATTGTATGTTTGGTTCCCGCAGTACATATTTTGTTGTAATTTTGTTGTTCTTGTATTGCCATTTTATTATTTTTTACTATGTGAGTGCTTTCTCTTGCCAGTGAACTTTCATACTGGAATGCGGAACCTTGCAGTGTTGAAGCTGGTGTCTTTCAAATGAATGTTTTGTCATTCATGGGTCAGTGACAATGAGAAAGTGGGAAATGACTCATTCAGAATTGTGGAGTTCAGGAGCATGTTTACACTGACATACTGACACTGACATGTTTACACTGACATAGTTACACTGACATACTGACACTGACATACTGACACTGACATGTTTACACTGACATAGTTACACTGACATACTGACACTGACATACTGACACTGACATAGTTACACTGATATACTGACAATATATCTAAACATTTTGGCTGTGATGGTTAAAACGGTGCTGATTGTACTTTTCAATTTGGTGGCAGTGACTAAATCATTGGTGGATTTATTTGCTTTTGAGACATGAGTTAATTGTTTTGCATAAGTACAGGCTTTTGCAGCTAAACCATAGTGCTTTGCTGTATGCATGAATTGTTGCACGATCGGATTGCTTGCATTGTACCTAATTCCACTTTGCATCAGAGGCTGAAGAGGACCCTTTAAATACACTGGGCGTGTGTTTCCCGCCTTCAATGAGACAGCAGTAATTTTCTCAATGTGCAACACTGCCGGCTGTGGTGTCTGTCACTAAAGGCCATAGTTTGATTTGCATCTTGCATTTTTGCATTTTACTTTGCATAATTTAATCATCATTCTTGAATTTTTATTCCTAGTTTGATTCTTTTTTTACTTTAGTACTCTCAAATTGGTGAAGAGTAAGTTTTTTTTTCATCTGTTGCATGATTTAATTGCACCTAAAAATGGTTTTAATAAAGAATGCCTTCATTAAACAATACAGCGCCCTCCACAATTATTGGCACCCCTTCTCCAACCTTATAACATGTTATAGGAGACGACTCAGTGCTGTTATACTGGTAAAGGGAGGTTGTACAAAGTATTAAAAGCAGAGTTGCCAATAATCATGGCAAGTGTGTTTTTCTTAAAAATAATTCTTGACGAAGGATTTTTTTTATTGTAACAAATTTATTTAAGTGAAAGGCTGGATTCTTCTCATTTTTTAAAGTGACATGAAGCTGCGTCACAAAAAGGTGGATTTTTTGTAACCCTTTTTACAAATCTTTACAAGGGGTGACAATAATCGTGCAGGATGCTGTATATGTAAAATAAACAGTTAACAAGTGCAACATGGCAATAAAATGTGACTTTCTTCCATGCCAAAATATCCCCCCCGCCCCATCTCTGGATTGGAAGGTCAGATTGACTTCAATTGTATTCTGCTGTTACCTGTTGACTTCATATTCATAAACTGAAATGCTCAATAGTTTGGCTGCAACAAAGAGGATTAGACAGAGGGGGGAGGATTTTGTTTCACATTGTTGTATAGAAAACATGTATGTAAATTTCATCCCGATTTTTTAAATTTCAGATTGCATACATGATATGTCCCAGATAAGTTTAACCTCTTTTTACATTTGGGTGAAATCAATAAATATATTTCTGACAGTTCTACAATCTAGGTATAGTACTGGGTTTAGCTCTAGATTATAAGACATGTTTTAATAAATAGTGATAGTTTACGGACATGTCTTACGGACAAAAAATTGATTATCATTTTGCCATGAAGAAAATGCTCGACTGTGAACATCATCTAACATCTAACACTTCTCCTTAACCAATGAAAAGGCACTTCAGTGATGCTGAGTGAAGAAAGAACATTTAGCAATTATCTCACTAGCAGACGGTGTCCGTGAAAATGATAAAGTATTAAATAGCAGTGTTTATATAGGGATATGGAAATAAATTTTTTTTTTCACTTTTTCTTCTTCCCTACGCTAACCCTTGCCTCCTTCCCTGCCACGATATGGCGCTCATTTACTAATAATACAACCAATATCCTTCGATAACAAATAAATTTATAGCGTGTTCACCATTTGAGTACCTTTATTAGCAAGAAAATGTCTTTCATTCATCAAGTAACCTCCTCTAGCAGTTACAACAGCAGAGAAAATTCAAGGCATTCTTCCTACAAGGGACCATCAAACAGCACTTTTCATGGGATGAAACAATGAACTAATACTCTTACATACTATTTCCATGTTATAAAGGAAACTTGTTTTATTATTTGACTTATTTCATTTACATTTCTTCACTCAACTTTCCAACACTCAAGAAGAGTAAGACATCAGCAGTTTATGAAATAAATAAAAAGTGGTAAAAACTTGTGGTGTGCAAAAACTGTTGACTGGTAGCGTATGTCTTATTCTGATGTTAGCTCCTTGTGACACTGAGCCCCAGCCCACAGAAAGTGTGCACGGAGCAGTGTCAGGGTCAGCACCCATCCAACCCTGCCCTTCTTGTCCTGTTCTCCACCTTGTCTCTTATCCTTCAGCCCCAGTGCCACATGGGTCTACAGGTTGAGTGTATGTCATGACGGCATTTTCCCTGTTTATGGGTTCAAGGCTGGATAATGATTAGCCTTATCTCTTTCTTCGTATTTGAGTTTCTGTTCCGCAGTGTTCTATGTTTCCTTTTGAGTTTCTGTTCCGCAGTGTTCTACGTTTCCTTTTGAGTTTTTGTTCCGCTGTGTTCTACGTTTCCTTTTGAGTTTCTGTTCCGCAGTGTTCTACGTTTCCTTTTGAGTTTCTGTTCCGCAGTGTTCTATGTTTCCTTTTGAGTTTCTGTTCCGCAGTGTTCTACGTTTCCTTTTGAGTTTCTTGTTCTAGGTTTGCCCTTGTGTTCTGTTCTGGTTTGATCTTGTGCTTTATTTTCTTGTTTATTTTCCTAGTGTAGTATTTCCCTGTTTCCTTAGTTCCAGGTCTTTGGTTCCTCAGTTCTGTGTTCATTGGTTGCTTCTCCTGTGTCTTGTTGCTCTCTGCCCTTGAATGTTTGTTGTTGATGATTCACACCTGCCATTTGATACTCCTTGTTATCAGTGTATTTAAGTGCCTGCATTTGTTCATGGGAACGGAAACTCCATACCGAATAAAACTTGATTCACTGTAAAACCTAACAGTACTTCTTAATAATAGAAGTAAGTGACTTAATTTTCCCTAAGAGTTGGATTCACTCCATTTCCACTAATTTAACTTTACTCAGAAATTAATTTTTGGAGTAGTAACTCAGTTCTTTTGAGTGTACTTAGATTTTAGGAGCATTTTAAGTTGTGGCGATATAATTCCAGTTTGTTGCATTAACTCATTTCATCTTAGTGGACTTCATGACCACTACACTAAAACCTGATGAGTTAGTTCAACTCAAACTGTTTGAGGAAACCGATTGCCTTAAATTTAAGTTCATAAACTCAAACAATTAGAGTAAAAATATTTGTTGTATTGAGTAAAAGTGAGTTAAGTATTCATAATTTAAGCAACTTAGTTAAATCAAGTTAAGAGCATCAGCTACATTCATTAGTTTGATTGAAAGTAACAATAACTTCTTCTCCTTACGCAAATGCTACTATTTAAGTTTTATTTACTCAGTTTTCTTCCTTTAAGATTTATCATTACATTCTAGTGGTTTTACTGAATGCAGCTGATCCTCTTAACTTGATTTATCCAAGTAGCCTAAATTATGAATTCTTAAGTTACTTTTACTCAATACAAAAATATTTTTACTTTAATTGTTTGAGTTCATAAACGTAAATCATTTAGGGCAATCGGTTTCCTCAAACAGTTTGAGTTGAAGTAACTCATCAGTTTTTACAGTGTTTTAGTGATTCTCATAATGTACAATATATTTATTACAGAAGCTTTCTTCACTTTTAGTGAAAGCATACAGGACCGAATCCTACCTTGTAGCTTGTGAATAGTAAATATAACTCTTGAGATCAATTCTCACCTTTCATTAAAGCAATTACTTCATATTTCATTTGAAATCTTCTGTTTATGAAATCATGCATACAAACTTGATTCATGTGTTTTTAGTCTAATGTGTAGAAGTGAGGAGGAGAAATCCTTTCTGTGACGCAAAAAAGGTGTGACAAAGCAGTCTATATAACCTGTCTATCTTTTAGTGAACGTGAAACTGACACTACAGCAAAAACTTGGTACATTGGTCTGAAGTAATTTCACTCTGAAGGGGATTTTCAGTACAAGAGGTATGTGTGCTACTCCATGGTCTCATTCTCTCTCATTCGGTTTAGAATATGACATAAAATGAATTTTTAAAATAAAACATCACTAAAATTAAACTTAATATCTGAATTAACATGGATTGTAGTCAAATTTTAGTTTTCTATCCAGTAACAGTCATGATACCAAATTGTTCTTAGTTGTACAAAAAGCAGCTGTTTATTAAATCAAATTTACTGGTTTGCAGAGGAAAGTATGGCAAGCTTGGATGAATTTGTAGATGACTTTTGCACAGTTTTTGAATCCTGTTTGGAGCGTGACAACACAGGGAAACGTAGCAGGACATACATCATGTATCATGGTACCACAGGAACAGCCACACTAAATATTAAAAAGCACGGATTTCGGCGGTCAAGTGATGGCATGCTTGGACCTGGAGTCTATGTCAGTCGGAGCTTTCTGAAGGCCCAAAAATACCCAATAAATCTGCCTGTCAACGAGCGGAGAGCTGTACTCAAGTTGAGGGTTCGAGTAGGAAAAGTAAAGAAGATTGACCACCAGGGACACCCCCTCCAAAAAACATGGCATCAGCATGGATATGACACAGCCTGGGTGCCGCCCAACTGCGGAATGGTTCCTAGCGGCTTGGAGGAAGATTGTGTTTGGGATCCTAAGAGGATCAAGGTTTTAGATATAATCTATCTGTAGGTCTTTAAACAGATGTATAGATTATTCATTACCAACAAAAAGAAAATAAATTCAATGCTTTCAAAAAGTCTCAATGAAAATATGCCAATAATAGAAGAAAGGGCATTGGATTTTAAGTAGGGATGTTGACCCTCATCCTACCAACAGGCGAATCTCAAAGGTGATTTAAAAAAAATAATTATTACAGTTCATGACTGTCAATAAATGTCTTTGTAATGATGTCACGTCATTGTTTTCTATTTCTGCTTTGATTACTGCTTTTTTAAAACACAAATGTTTTGGGGTCTCAGGGAACCCCAGTCAAAAGTGCCCAGTTCCGCCTATGCAGATTTAACAAATAGAACAATTTAATCAGTGAATGTTTGCTGTGGGAAGCAAAGCATTTTGTATGGTATTACTGTTGTCTCTATCGCGTATAAAAGGTATAAAGTATGGTACTATTATAAATAGTAAAGAGTGTATAAGTATAGATAGATGTTTATGTACAATTTATAGGTTATGGGTGCGTTTCTTTATAGTCTGATTTATGTTCTCGATATGTTTGAAAACCGTCACCTTAATGGTGGGGACGGGTCGCACTTTTATGTTCAGGAAGTGTTGCTGGGCAGTTTTGAGGCTGCAGTGAGGGAATCGTGCAGTTTTTTTTTTTACCGTAGTGGCAAGTCTTATTAAGAATAACCAAGCTTTAAGTTTTCTCTTGTGGAATAAACTCTGGAATAAATATTTGTTTTATGTTTCTTTTACAAGGAGAACTTTTGAGGTTTTTATTTTTATGATCGCGTCCACATGACTAAAGGAGCCACTCTAACTAATATCAAAGACTTAAGTAACAATCGCTAAATCCCCCACATTTGCCATGGGTCCTAATTTAGAGTATCGGGGGGGTAGGGGCACTCCGTCATTCATTTTGATAGAGACACAGATGCAGCAGCCACAGATTTCCACATGTGTTCTGCTGACAACCTGAGATACTGCTGTTCCTAAGGTAAGATGATGTTCAAAGTCCATCCATCCATTGTCTGCACCTCCTTGTCCTATTCAGGGATGCGGGGGGTCCAGAGCCTGTCCCAGCTGCAAGGCAAGGACCACCCAGGATGGGGCACCAACCCACTGCAGGGCACACTCACACACCATTCACTCACTCACCATTCACTCGCACACCATTCACTCGCTCACCATTCACTCGCACACCATTCACTCGCTCACCATTCACTCGCACACCATTCACTCGCACACCATTCACTCACTCACCATTCACTCACACACCATTCACTCACACATGCACATCTATGGGCAATTTGGTAACTCCAGTTAATCTCAGCATGTTTTTGGACTGTGGGGAGGGAAACCAGGGTACCCAGAGGAAATCGCACCATGGCCCAGGGTGAACATGCAAATTTCACACACTTGGAACCTAGGCGGAGACTTGAACCCTGGTCCCAGAAGCGTGAGGTGACAGTGCTGACCACTGCACCACTGTGCAAAATACAATACATAACCTCATAATGAAATGTTATATAACTTATTATTATACAAGATAAGACTGTAAAATAGTTTAACATACGTATGAATACCAAGCAGTCAGAGCATGATCAAGACAGGGTGTGAGTGTGGAAAAAACACAAATATAACTATTTTTAGGCCACAGAGGAGGTCGGTGGGAAGGATGGATATGTAAGGAGAAGGAGGTTTCTCAGAGCTCCAAGATGTCTTTGGCTGTAACAAAACTAGAATATAACTATATAATATAATTATTGATAACACCAGCATTTGGTTTTAGGCAAAATGGCAATCAGATAAAAATTGGCTAGATTTGCTGTTGTAGCTTTGTGCTGAAAGACAGAACAAAATTTAAAAGTGTTGAAGTTTGAATGAGTGTGTGTATATTTCAGTTGATTGAAATAAATGAGCCCGACTAGTCCTATCAAGTATAACAGAAATAATGTTTACTGGAAATCACTGAAAAGTAAGTGATACCACAATCAAAAGATGGGTAATAAGCTTTCAAGCTATAATGTGGATTGTACCTTAAAAATGGTAAGTTGTATTAAAGAAAAGTATTGGGGCACCGGGCGGACCGAGGCATCACGGGAGCTGAGAAGAACAAGGAGACTTGCTTGCCGGGGATAACAGGCTCTTTTATTGCAGTCCTCAAAAGGATTATAACAGGCATCCAACAAGCACTAAACTAAATACACAGGGTTGTCAGGCGTAACTGTAAGATGTACACACAGTGGGAGATTTACACAAGCTAAATACACGAGGATTGGACAGGGTACACACAAGACACGGGCAAACACACGTGCGAGAAAAGGGAAATGCAACCATTAACACTGGTAACAACAACAGCAACAAACTTTTTTCCTGCACCCCCGTCTCCTTACCAGCCAGGACGTCCACATTCCCCGTGCTTCATTTTTATTAATGCATTTACCTTAACCTTGTTTTAAAGTTCTTGTTATATTCTCATAAAAAGCAGAGTGGCTCACAAGTTATTATTATTATTATAATCCACTTAAAGACGAGTCAAGCCCCCTAATGCTGGGTGAGAATTAACTGTAACATCCAGGACATGATCCAGGCCACTTCCTTCTAGGAATGAGGCAGTTTATACCCAAGGTCTCATATTCTTGTCATCCTCTCCTCTTAGCAGAATGAAGATTTTGCTACCATCAGGTATTCAGTTTAAAAGCGCTTTACACGTATGTGTTGTGATATATTAAACATCATTAGAGAGAGTAATACACAATGTGAAAAAGGAAGGAACAAAGTTAAATAAAGAAAGCCAGATGGTAACGGAGGAAAGGAACCAAAGACTCCCAAGTAAGGAGAAAAAAAACCTATAGGGGTCCAAGGTCAACTGGCTGAGAGAATATAAGGGCCTTGGGGCGGAGCTTAGTGGGGGTCTCGCTGGTGACGTCATAGGTGGGATGGCGTGTACCTTTACTCTGATTGGTTGATTGTGTTTTGATTGACAGGACCAGTGGGGGCGTGTCCCTTTATGCTGTCAGATGTGTTTGGCAGATAAGGCCATGTGGGTGTATGTACTGTTATGTTAATATGGCACATGTGTTTGACAGATAGGGGCCATTAAACTTTAAGAGAATAAAAATACATTACATGTATTTATTAATGTACTATTTTTAATTACGCTTTAAGGAATAATAAAACGTTTAGCAGGATGAATGTAAACACATACACGTCCAGACCTTCTATAATGGGTATCGGGCCACAGCCACATGCTGTTAGGAGGCCGAATTGACACACGCGTCCCGACTTTCTGCATTTTAAAAGAAAAAAGCACTTAAACTCATTATATTTAACCAACATGTTTAAAGAAGAAAAAAAACTTTAGCAGTATTTGCCAATGTTTTATTTCGGTGTTAGGTATAAGGTTCAAGAAAGCATTTAACTAACAAACTTTAAGGAAGAATTACCTTCGGTCTGGTCCGTCTTCATGGCCGCACTGACTGAAATGAGCTGAATACCCAGCATGCACACAGAGACATGATCCCACACACATCATATAGCCAGTTGAGGTATCATTTTTGACCTGATTTTGAGATTGACCTTGGGTGTTATGACTTTGTGCATTTTAGGGTAAGGTCATTGATTATACCACATAATGATGAACACAATTTTTAATTCCGTGGTCAATTGTAAGTGAACACCCGGGTTAACTAAAGGCGGCATAGCCTGGGCATAAAATGCTTCATTATTTTGTTTCCCACTCCAGACCTAGGAATCACAAACACACTGCTAAGATCAATTAGACCACCTACACAGGCAAATCTGAAAACCTATTAACACACTGTGGTAAAGACTAATATCAGTGCCATACCATCTTAGATCATGGTGGGTTTCTAAAAATCTGAATATTAAATGTGCAAAGTGATTTGATTTGTTACTCTATCCCAAGTTGTAGTCTTAGAGCAACATGGCCAACCACCCATTATACTGTATCTGCTTTAGAAGAAATGCACTCCTTCAACCATGATGATAGCTCTCACCTTTTCTCAGGCCAACTAAATAATCTGTGTTTGGTGACTGGTGCTATACGTTTCACTCACTTCTACATCACAGATGGTTTGCAAGTGAGTTTGGTTGGTTCTTTCACAGCCCAACAGAAAATACTTATCTGACTCAAGCTTAAATGAGAAAATGCTATGTTGGTCTAAGTCTTTCTTATTATGGTGGGTTAGTAAAACACAGCAGCTGAAGCCCAAATGAGTTCAAATGA
>JAODLD010000065.1:128700-139828 GCA_026781065.1 Mormyrops boulengeri | reverse complement strand
CCATGATATTCTTGCAGGACAGTGCCCCTCTCCATGATATGCATGCAGGACGGTGCCCCTTCCTATGCATCAAAGTATGCCATAGATTGACCAAGAAAGGTGATTGAATTATGACCAGGCCCACATCATCGCCTGACATAATGCCCATTGAGAGCTACAGGGCCAGGCTAAAGTATGAGATTTACCAAGATGATAAGCAGTACACTTCTCAGAGCAGCGTCTGGGAGGTGGTCCTGGCTGACGTAGCTAATATAGGACAGGATCAAAGCAAAAACTTGACTGGTTCAGTGACGAACAGGCTCATGATGGTCATTCAGAAGACAGGTGGCTCTACAGGACAATAAACTTGGTGAAGTTTGTTATTCCTTATATAGACTGAATAAAACAATTTTATAATTATTTCTGTTGATGGTGAAGTGAGAAAATCCACTTAGTTTCCTATTGCCTAATAATTCTGCACACGGAAAATCAAGTGTTTTTTAAATTTTTGTCTGTGATAATCTAAGGTAACATTTTCTCTCTATAGTCTCTAAATACATTTACTTGGAGCAAAAGAAAACTTCAGAACTTATTTTTATAAGTCTGCCCAACTTTTGCTAAAAAATATGTTTGGAAATAGTACTTGCCTAATAATTCTGCATACAGTGTATACCCATATCACTTTAAATCGTATCTCAAACTCTTTTCTTAATCCATTTGAAAATCTTGGGTCAGACATTTAGGATAAAATGGCTCTTTGCTTTAAAAACGTTGCCGACCTCTGGCCTAGTCAAATTGATGAAAATGACTTTTTTGTATTTTCCGTCTTAAATCTAAAAATGAATTATACTCACGTACATAGACCATTTTTTGACAATTATGGTATTCTGGTTAATCCCTCTAAATGTCTCAGCAACTTTTGCTGTTTTACTTGATTCTTACCTTTGGTGCTTTGGTGCTTACATTAGGTCACTCACCAAGTCTGCCAATATTGCCAGTGTAACAATTGTAAAATGCTTTTTGTATTTTTATTTCATATTTTGTGTTTGAAACTTCACCGCATCTATTGAAATGTTTTTTATTCTGGATGGTTGTGTGCATGCTGCTTTAAGAAAGTGCCAAATGCAGATCTCTTTTTCATGGTCTCTCAGTTTGTGCTGTGTGGACTGAGAGACAGCGTGTGATGTTTCAGCGGTTGCATAAAAGAAGTTTATTTTGACATGCTGAGCAGCACAGATGCTGAAACTCTCCTTCATGCCCTGACCTCTTCCCTCCACTATTTCTGTAATTCTTTATTTGCTGGTTTTCCAGCTAAAACACACTCTAAATTACAATACATTCAAAATTCTGCAGCAGGAGTTCTCGCTAGCAATAAATGACCTGCACATACAGTATTACTCACATTTTCTACATATCTCACTGTCTACCTGTTCCTCTCCGTATAGAGTATGAACTACTTGTGATGACTTTTAAGGCCATAAATGGTCGTGCTCCCCAGTATATTGAACATCTCCACCTCCCTTATACACCTGCCCGATCCCTCTATCCTGCAGGCACTGGTCTCCTAGTGGTGTCTGGCTTTAGGTTATCTTCCATGGGTGGGAGGCTATTCAGTGTTTTAGCTGCAAAACTTCCCACAAAGCCTCTGGGACCTAACCGCCATCTCCCTTTTTAGGCACAACTTAAAAGCATATATCTTTATTCAGTGATTCACTTCCCAAACCTGATCTGTTGTCGTTTTTCTTGAATTTTTCCTTCAGTGTTTTAGTTTATGGCATATATTCTGCATTCTTATGTTCCTGTGTTCTTGTATTTCCTCTTTCTGTAATATTCTATTATTGAGCATATTACTCATTTTCAAAGTGAACTTGGTAACACTTTACTTAAAGTAGTCATCATAATGCATTATAGATGGTCAGTATATGAATTAAGGATGCTTTGTACTGCATTATGAAGGTATTTATAGTGCATTATAGATGAGAGCTTCATAAAGCATTCATTCATTTTCTAAAACCATTTATCCTCCTCAGGGTCGCAGGGGGTCCGGAGCCCATCCTGGCGGCTATGGGTACAAGGCAGGGAACAACCCAGGATGGAGCACCACCCCATCCCAGGCTACATAAAATAAACATATTATTGTTAATGTCCTGTGTCACAGTTTTACCCAAGCTTTCCTTGAGTCTTGGTCAGCCCTTGTCTATCCTTATTAATCCTCTCTGCCTCTTTGTTTTCACTTTTCACGGTACTTTTGTTTGTGATCCAGCGAGTCTGTCAGTTTTGTAAGAAAGTTCCCTTCAGTGTACTAAGCCTGCAGATGGACCATCGGTCCTTCCCTACGTTCAGACGTGACAGAGATATCTTAAGAGCTCCCAAGGATGGGACATTAAAACCTATCCAGTTGACCAAATGTATGTAGCCACCATTTTGGATGTAGTCAAAAAAAAGTTTTAAGTGGCCCAAACCTTGTTGAATCTTCAATTAATTTTGCACAGACAATCTTTAGACAAAGCATCAGAAAGTTATCATACGGTTAACCACAGCCGATCAAATTCAGCAGTGAAACATTCAAGCAGGAATCTCACATCTTGGCCAACCTTTGGTCAATTGACATATTTGCTGTGAGTGCATACAGCCATACCCTTTGCAAAAATGATATGAAGTTTCTATGGCAACAATTCCCTGATGGCCCCCTCATTGCTGCATACAGCTATATTTTCACATTATGTAAAAACATTATTGTCAAAACGTCAAACACTATTACACATGTGCATTGAACATTTTATTTGTATTGATTGTGGTAATTTAACAGTTCACTATAAACACTAAACACATTGCATCTGATCAATGCACATACATGTTACAATTTGAATCTACTGTGAAGCCCATATCAAATAAAATAATAAAATATATGATAAGCTATCCAAAACACAAGTCATTTTAACAATGAAACATAAGTTGTCTTTATGGCAGATGGCATTAAGAAAACGTAAATGCCTCAGATTAAAGGGTCTGATCTGTTTTCTTTCTGTTATCTGCCTAGTTTTGAAGAAGATTTTTTCTGAAAGGACTGCTGTCATTTTATTAATCTGTGTTGTATTAATTTTACAAGAAAAGAAAAAAAATCAGCTCTCAGATGGCAACTGGCCCCCGTTGTTCATGTAAAAGGGCTCATAGAGCTGATTCACTCACGACTAACACATCACTACTCAACGTGAGACACTCACAGAGTATGCAGAACTGATGGTTCATAATAACTCTTCCACATCAAAACCTCCATGATCCACATGCAGCATTTGAAGAGTCACCAGATCTTCACAGAATTGCTGCTAAAGTTTTTTGTAAGGATTTTCCTTAAATCTGACTGGTTTTTGTGTGGCATTCCACACATCCTTCACTGTATATAGCCCTGCCTGACCTGCAGCTTTTGCAGCTTCCTTGGCTGCATGGTTGGTATCGACGCATGTTTCTCCAGCTTTGGCTCCTGCCATCCCACCTCTTACTGCTCCTGCTATGGCATAAACTCCTCCAGTCACTCCCAGTCCAATTCCTGCTGCTGCTCCTGCTCCTATTACAGCCCCAGCTGCTGCAGCCTCAGCTGCCCCTACTGCTGCTGCCTCTGCAGCTCCCACTGCTACCCCCACTGCTGTCCCAGCTATCCCTGCTACTCCTTCAACTGCTCCTACAGCTGTTATATTTCTGGGATTAACTTCCGGTTTTTTTGATCTTGATTTGCCCAGTATTGACTTTACTGCTGCAGTGAAAAGTCCAGCTAATGCCACAACTGGTACAGCTGTTCCAACAGCGACTCCAAGCAGGATCCCCAGCAAAGATCCTACTGCTGCTCCTGCTACTTTAGATTGTAAAATCTTATTTCTGATTCTCTTTCTGGCTTCCCGCAAAATGGTTGTCTTTCTCTCTATTTTTATTTTATCAATCTCATGCTCTATAGCTTCTATGATGTCTAGCTTATGGGATTCAGTTGTGTAATGACTGTCCCTATTCTTTCTAACTTCCAAAAACTCTTTCATTCTGTCTTGTATTATTTTTTTTACCTCATCCTGTATAGCTTCTGTGATGAGCTGAAGTGATTCATTTGTGTAACAACAGCCTTCATTCTCTCTCATCATGTTGTCTATAGTTGTCAGCAGCTGTTTAAGCTGAAAGCTGTTGCTCCTGTACTCTGACTCATCTGGGTTTCCATGAGATCTTGTAGGTCTTCCTGACCCTTGGCCCGGTTCATAATCAGGTGCTGAGGATCTTTGCTGTAATACCTGGTTCTTCAGTTCTTCCAGTGTCTGAACAGCCAGTGATTCCCCAGCTTCTCTCTTCTCTATCATGATTTTATTTAGTTGTTCCAGGAGATCTGCAGATTGAGCATTTTTATCTTTGTTTTTGTTCCACCGCTTAGAGTCAATGACATGGACTCGGCCTTCACATTTATCAACAAGTTCCTTGAGATCCTTGTTCTTATCTACAAACTCTTTAATGGTATGTTTTTCTTCAAGCTCATCACCATGGGTGAAGAGGACAACTGTGTGTTTCAGGGCTTCCACCCCAAAGTACTTCAGTATCATCTTCACTGATTTTTTCTCCTCTTTGGTGTGTCTTCCCACTCTGAGCACTAAGATGAAGGTGTGTGGACCAGGAGCACACTCAGTGAGACAGGATATTATGGAATACTTCAGATCTTCCTCACACCTCTCTGGGTCAAAGATCCCTGGTGTGTCAGTTACTGTAATCTTCATGTAATTAAGGTTCCCTTCTTCTGTTTGACAATGTGTTGTTACATCATTTGGATTACATAAGACGTTAAATTTCTCTTCCCCCAGGATAACATTTCCTGTGCTGCTCTTCCCAGATCCCGTTTTTCCCAAAAGCACAATTCTTACTTCAGCAGGAGCTTTGGGAGACAAACACAATATCAGTTACCATGAATGTTATAGATTTGTCTCAGTTCAACTGAAGACTCATAACAATGTGCTAAGATCAAGCCTGTCAGCACGAGGCACTGTGAATGTGGTCATAATGAACATGAACATGCGATATTGCTGTGGAAATTCTCTAGCGTGTCTTTGGCATCTCTTGGGTGCAATTATTTTATGCTGTCAGCTGATGGCAGTGCAGAGCCACACAGAGCTTAAGCACATGGGGAAGACACTGAGAGGGAGAGGTACTTATTTACAATAACTCCTTTCATCACTGAACACAGGTTTCCTCATTCTGTTTAGCCAATGAAAAACCTAATTTCTCTATTTGTTTTTACCTGAACAGGCAGGCGCTCTAAGCAGAAACTGGGCTAAAATAACTGCAATTAACAGGCGGGTTTCAGCTCTGCTGCTTCAGGGCAGTCAGTCATGCAGGAAGCCAGCATGCAGGAAGTCATGCAGGAAGCCAGCATGTCTATTTCACCAGCAGCCAAACACAGAGAAACAGGATGCGCTGCAACTTCACACAGCAAAGCCCTATTTGACTGTAGAAGTGTCCTTTACAGACACCAGAGCCCTTCAGAGTAAGACCCTCAATCACAGCTCCACCTCGGAGATTCATCAGCTGGTCTGAGTCCAGTTCAGTGGATGTCAGTCTAGCTGATGCCACAGAATCTCTGAACATCAGTCTACATGCTTCAGAGAGAGATGGACAGAGCACAGCTGGGAGGCCCAGACAGCAGAGCAGAATAGCCAGTGTGGTAACTGACTCACCATCCATGCTTTCCTATAGGTTGGTGTCAGAAACTGCTTTATGTCAAGTGCCTACAACTGCAAGTGAATAAACGTGAAGGTTATGGTCTGCTTCAGACAAAAAGTCAGAGAACAAATAGGACAATTTGGGCTGATTCACACAGATTCTCACATTAGCACATATATTTAGCAATAACTGTGGTGAGTTTCACGTATGTCACAATTTTTTACATATTGTGCTGTAGGTAATGTGTTAAAAAAACTTACAATCTACAATATAACAATATATAATTTGCAGATTAATGTGAGCAGACTGGATATATTTATACAAAAATATTGGTGTGTAATAAAATATGTAGTGTAACTCCTTAGTGTAAATATCAACTGGCAAAAATGAAAGTGAAAGTACCAAATTAGTCATAGATTAAAAAGGTGAATGTTCATCCCCTGATAATTTATTTTCTATATGACTGAATTTACTGTCAAGTTTCTAGATGAAATAAAATCGAATCATACACCCAGTATAATGTGTATTGAAATGCTTGGTTTCCCAGCTCCATTACTGTGTTTAACAGGACACATATATAAATTATAAAAAAAAGATAAAATCATCAATATAAAGTATTAAAAAGAAAAAATCAATAATATCCACAAATATTGTACAGTCACTGATCACTTACCACCTCAGGTCTCCTGATATGGTTGTAGCTGAAGTGTCTGCAGCTGATCTCCTGCCCTCAGTTTATATCGTAGTGCCTGAGGTGCTAAACTGCTCCTCCAGTTTAAGTCACATTTCCCATCATGCAAAGCGACATGCCCTTGTGTTTAATGTAAATAGTTCCCCAGAGCGAAGGTGTTTAGTAGGGTAGAGACAGAATTCACTGCATGTTGATTATATTCATTCACATGAATGATTTCCCCTCCTTATGAAAGCTGGGATAAGTTTCAGTGACCAGCAGCTCCTTTCCAGATCGGTATTCTGTCTGTTAGTCATATTTTTGTATTTTCAGAAACATTCTTTGGAGTAAAATTCTTTTTGGTGATAAATGTTCAAAGCGTTCAATATCACGAATCTGTAGCACACTTGAATAATGAATCAGGTGCGCTTTATATTTTGTTCTTTTACTGCAAACATACAGGCATAGCGGTACATTGTTGTTAGCACGTCTCTGTCTTGCATCTCATCTCAGCGCTATGCTAATGTGTGCACACTGCATTTACAGTGTTGACTAGAGCTGGGCGATTCATGTCTCACCCGGGTGAATAACCCGGATCCGTTAAATAACTCATGAGTCACGAATCTGAGGCCCATGACTAAGCTATAAACCCCATCACGTACATACCTCTTATAAACATTTCAAACTCATTACAAGATCAATACAGCTATAGTAGCAAGTATAGCTGCTAAAACTTCATACGCACCCGGATCACACACAGCCATGAGTGAATTAGCTCCCTCTATGGCCGGAATCATGCAGCCGGTTCTGAACCGCTCACCCGAGCGGGTTAGTGCACCCGGATCGCTCATTCGTTTATTCTGATGAATTTCCCGAAAAATTTCCCGATCAAGCTACACTTCTCGGAACAAACATGGCTGCCTCCACAGACACGCTGTTTTGTTGTTGTCTGTAGGAACCGTCCACTGGCCCAATGGCGGATTCCAATTGGACAGCCGAAGGCTTAAAATGCGTGCAGGTCCTTCCGAGTGCTCCTGTAAAGTTGTTTACCCTTTTAGGTAAAATCGAATGATATCTGACTCCAATTTAATTAAAGATTTTTTATTATGTTTCAGTCATGACATTTCTGTTATTCAGATTACTCCTAGGCTGTGGCTTCTATTGCTGAACTCCCATTACTCCGGGTGGTGGAATACACCGGATATGCCACAGCCGAGAGGGCGATCCGCGGGTCTGCTATGCAGGGCTCTGTTTAGACGGTGGAAACTCCCTACAGCGTAATATAACATCAGCTTGGACAACCGTTCTGTCAGGGTCAGTACCCATGTGTGTCCTTTCCCCGTTTGGCCAGCAGGCATCGCTGGCAATCCTGTCCCTCCTGTCAGTATTTGTGTTTCCCCTGTTCCCTGTTAGCTGCATGGCTCAACATGTACCTATAAATCCCTTTGTTGCGTGTTCGAATCCCACCTCCTCTGTTTTTGTATTGTGTTTCATTGTATGAGTTTTTCTAGTTCCTGTGTCTTGTGATTTGTAATTGGTTTTGGTTTTGTTCCTTGTGCCCCTGCTTGTGTTCCTACCTGTATTCCCTAGTGTTAGATTCTGTTTTCCCTATTTCTTGGTTAGTTTTAGTTTCTTGAGTTAATTAGTTCCACCTGTTGCCTGTTCTTGTGCCTGCCCTTGTGTGTGTTCCTGATTTCTCATTGCCCTGCCCCTTCCCGGATTGGTTAATTGTCTGTCTCACTCCTGTTGTGTTGTTACCCAGTTTAGTTCGTGTATTTAAGTTCCTGATCCTGTTCTGTTCTTCCTGGAGTCATTGATGTTTGTTTGATGTGTTAGATGTCCTATGCTGTGTTTTTTGTTGCCTGCCTGCCTTCCTGCCTGCCCACCCTCCTGCCTGCCCCTTGTTGTAATTAATCTTTGTTTATCCCAGTTTACTTTTCACCCCCATATGGCCCTTTGTTCTTGTTAGTGTTTTCTTGTGTTTTGTTTTGTTAATAAACCCCTTTGTGTATAATAAACCCCGCGTGTGCGCGACTCCGCTAAGGAGCCAGTCTTTTACCGTAACACAGCGTGTGCGCCTCAGAGGCTGGGCCAGTATACACCGTACCACCGAGGTTAAGCTGGTTAGTCCCGTAGCTCCGCGTGTGCCCGCCCCAGCTACGGAGCTGGTCTTTTACCATAACCCAGCCTGTGCACCTCAGAGGCTGGGCCAGTATTCACCATACTCAACTTGGGCAGTTGCAGCGGGCCTCAGGGAAACGGAGCCAGAGGCTGCAAAAGAGTGTACTAAACTCAGAAATAAATATAAACATAAATAAAAAGAGAAGTAAACCCAGTCTACGGGACTCATGTGGAGGGTAGCATAGTCCAACAGCCAAGAAGTAATCAGAACATAGTTGATTTACAATTAATAAAAGACATCAATTTAACCAAATATGACATTAATGTAATTCTAACATGTGGCCATAATTTCTAGACTATACCATCCAATCAACAACAATACAATTCCATACCTTAGCTGAGTGGACCCATAGATATAAACGATGGCGGCGCGTCCAGACGCTGCGGCTGTGTGCTCTCTGACTCAGACCTTGGTTTTACCATCCTGCATGGTTAAATACATCTATAACTGGCAGGATATTTTATCTATCGGACTACTACAGAGCAACAGTTGCTCGACATCAGAGTTTCTCTGTGTACACAACATTCCAGACGATATCGCAAGGACTCCGGGCTCACCATGGATTACAATTCCAGCTTCGAGGAGACGCTGGCGGCGCAGAGACTGTAGGCAAAAGAGGGCGTGCAGAGGCGGCGTGCTAGCAAGGCTAAGGAAGCAGCCACACAAGCCACCATTTCCAAGCATTTTCCTCTCAAATGTAAGGTCCCTGGCGAATAAAGTGGACAAGTAGAAGTTGCGGATTGCATCGGAAAAGATCATGAAGTACTGTTGCATTCTGCTGATTATGGAGACGTGGCTAATACATGCATTCCAGACACGGCGATCGAGCTAGCAGGCTACACAGCACATCAGCAAGACAGGTCATAAATCTCACATAAGAGGAGGGGGACTGTGCATTTATGTAAACAACAG
Source organism: Mormyrops boulengeri (assembly GCA_026781065.1). Taxonomy (NCBI): domain Eukaryota; kingdom Metazoa; phylum Chordata; class Actinopteri; order Osteoglossiformes; family Mormyridae; genus Mormyrops; species Mormyrops boulengeri. The sequence continues at coordinate 130,400 of JAODLD010000065.1, read as the reverse complement.
CTGGTACACCTATTCCACCGTAGTTGTCAGACACTGATGTGGAGTTCATGACAATCAAACACAGACTTCCACTCATCACCCTCCCTGATCCTGATTAGGTGCTAGGCATTTCGCAGGTCTAGCTTCGTGAAGATCCGTGCACCCTGTAACTGGTCCAGGACTGATGATAACAATGCCAGGGGGTATCGGTTCTTGATAGTGATATCATTCAAACCTGTGTAATCAATACAAGGGCAGAGCAAGCCATCCTTCTTGCCAACAAAAAAGAAACCGGCCCCCACAGGTGATGAGGATGGTCGTACAATGCCGGCGGTTAATGACTGCCCTATGTATTCCTCCATAGCCGTCCTCTCCGGTACAGAAAGAGAATATTGATGTCCCCTAGGTGGACTAGTACCCGGGAGCAAGTCGATGGCACAATCGAAAGGGCGGTGAGGCGGAAGGACCGACGCCCGGGACTTACTAAACACCCCCTGAAGGTCCTGGTATTCAGTGGGTATTCGGGAATGGTCCGGGGTCTCTTCAGGAGCTGAGGAGGTCACAGGTGACAGGGCACAGTGTAGACAGTGAGAATAGCATGATGGGGCCCAGGTGGTGATAAAACCCCCTCCCCAATCGATCTCAGGGTTATGCCTGAGGTTATGCCTTAACACCAATGGGACCTGTGGGGAGTCAATTACGAACAGAGTAATACTTTCGATGTGATTCCCAGACAAACGGAGACTTACAGGGATGGTTGCATGGGTCACCGTTGCCATTCTTCTACCCGTGAGGGATTGAGCCACCAGGGGCACTCGAATTAGTGTTGTGGGTATCTCCCACTGCTGGACCAGAGCGGCGTCTATAACACCGTCCTCGGCCCCAGAGTCAATTAGGGCAGCCAACGACTGTTGCTGGTTCCCCCATGACAGTACGGCAGACAATATGGTACGTTGAGGAGAAGAGGGCAAACCTGAAGCCACGCCCACCAGTACCCTCTTCCTTGCTGGTGGGCGCACCCTTTTACTAGACATGCCCTTTTACTTTTCCTCCCTGGCATGCCCAGGAGGAAAAACGCCGCTGCCATTCGGCAGGTGACAACCGAGCCCTGTCGATCTGCATCAGCTCCGGCACGGACTCTAAGGGGTTAACAGTGGGCTCGGCGGCCCGAGGAAAACAGTCTCCTCCCCGCCGTTCCCTCTCGCGCTGGGAAAGTCGGTTGTCTACGCGGAAGGCCAGGTCAATGACGTCTTCTAATTCATCTGGGAGATCGCAAGTGGCCAGCTCGTCCTTAATGTTCTCAGACAACCCCTGGTAGAAAGCATCGAACTGAGCCATCCGTCCCCATCCGCAAGACATCGGCAGGGTTCAGAAACATATAGCGTAATCAGAAACAGAGTGGCTTCCCTGGCAAAGCTGCATCAACTCGCGCTTCCTCTCTGCCAGATTTGGAGCGATCGAAAACCCGCCTCATTTCCTCCACGAAGCTGGAAAAGCGCACACAAAACAGAGCTCCGGCGTCCCAGGTTGCAGTCCCCCAATCCCTTGCCGACCCGGTAAGCAGGGTAATAACGTAAGTGACCTGGGAGCGCTCGGTCGGAAAGGTGGAGTGGTTGCAGTGAGAACCTGACTAGTAGCTCAGAATTGTTAAAATCTTATCTAGCTCTGATTTAAAGGAACCCAGGGTTTTAGCTTGCGCTACACTAGCAGGAAGACTATTC
>JAODLD010000065.1:111114-122725 GCA_026781065.1 Mormyrops boulengeri | reverse complement strand
TGGAAAGATCGAAAGCCTCCGTCTGCAACATCTTGGTTAAAAGACTTTATGTCCTTTCTTTACTTGGAAAAAATAAAGTACAGTATTAGGGGTCGCCCTGATAAATTTAATAACATCTGGGATCCTGTCGTCTCCTTTGTAAATTCACTTCCATCTTTAGAGACAAGCTAATTTTTTTTTGGGGGGGGGGGGTGAGTTGGGAGGATGGTTGACTTTGAAAATTGTATTATTGTCGTGTATTGAAACTCCTGTTGTTATTGTTATCTAATTCTAATTCTAATTGTGAAAACTTAATAAAGATACATGTGAAAAAAACAACACATTCAACACATCACACCAGCCTAAACCCAGATAGTCTAGATTTTAGCCCCTTTACATAAACAGTTTCTTTCACATGCTAACTGGCTACATGGTCCTTGTTGATAACAGTACTGTCTATACTGTACAGTATTGCCCCCTGGGGACAAATACATTTTTTTAATTGAATTATCACTGAAACAATAGAAAGTGGGCTTTGTCACATCCATCATAAAATGTCAGGTATGATGTGTACAATCATATGAAATTTTAAGAATGAAAAACAGACCAAAATATTCATACAACATACTGGCTCATATTCTGTCACATCCACAGCATGAAATTGACCTTACAGCCTATGGTTTACATTTGTAGCAGGTGCAGTAACAGTGCTTATATTACCCTTGCACTGATCACTTTTTGCACCGGTACACACTCTATTCTAAACAAGCACCCTACTGTACAACCTCTGGTATGCATACTACCTTGTCTAGGGCTGAGATAACTTCCTCTGAGTGTTTTTGCAGGTATGTAAGTGTCACAAGCTACTGTGTGAATTAAGTATTGTCCATTCAATCAACAAATCAACCAACTAATCATTCAGGCAATCACTCCTTGCTGACATGTATGAAGAGGTCATCATCTACAGACGATTTAAAACACTCCAATTTAATAAGACTGTCATGGGGAAACAACTAACCTCAGAATGGATTGTGTGCCAGATTGTTTTTCATCACTCAACGACTGCCGCATTGGCAAACCAGCGGTCAATTGAAACAAATGGGGTTCAATTTACAGTGGCGCAGCTAGCATGTCCCAGTAAAAGTACCGTTAGCCTACCTCAAAGTAACTTCACCATTATCTCAAGATATTAAATTAACAATTTCATTTTACGTTTCCAGGCTCTTAATGGTCTATTTCCAGCTGGTTCTGTTGGCTTCAGATAATAGTTATAGATAATCAAGTACTAAAAAAGAGCAAGAAGTATGATGTTCACTGATTAGCATGTCTGTGCGGCAGGTAGTATGGCATTGTCAAATACCAATTGTCTAACTAAACTGTCTAAACTATTTACATGGTTAAATAGTTATAAATAGTTTATAAAGATAAAATCCTCATATCTTATATGTATGCCTCACGTCAAATTCTCTGCAACTGCATATTAAAAGTTGCCAACTTCTTTCTTACCTCTAAAAATGGCTGCTGTGGCCTCATCCAATTTGTCCATAACTTCTTTTCGTTGTTACAACCTGCAAGATATTGGGCAACAGTAAAATTACCAGGTCTGTTAAAAGCAATTCATACATTTCAATGAAAGCAATATATAAAGCATTGCAGTTTTGTTATATCAAATTAAACACTCCACAGTCCATTCGCCTCCAATCCAAGATGGTGAGAAAAAGATTGAATTCAAGTTCAGCTTCTCTTCTCTACCTGTTGGAAGATGCCATTTGAATGGGGGGAGGGGGAGGGCATATGGTAATACTGCGAACCCTTAAACTTCAGGGCATAAATCCCTGTGTAAATGCGTTATAACATTCCTATAGTGTATGAAGTTTGTTTGTGAGATGGTTAAATAATTTGCAGATGGAGTATGTACTCAGGGAGAAATGTATATTCATATTGACTCCCCAACTATTATGAACTCATCTTGAGGCGCGGGAAACGCTCCTGTTCTTCAATCTTTCACTTCAATGCTGAGACTGAGCCGAACAGTTTTGAAGAGGATTTGGCGCAGTTTTATATGCTATATTTTTGTGGCTTTATTGTTGAGAAAATTACTGAGTCACATTAACACTTTGCAGAGTCGCAGTCCTGACTTTCGCGTGGTGTGTGGGATCGATGGCTGTTCAAATGAGTATTAGGTATACAATTCCTATTACTACCACATAAAACGAACGCATGCAAACCATCTTCTCCAAATCGATGCGCCGGTGGTGGAAGACCAGAAGACATTTGATGGTTCTCATGAAAGTTGTCAATCTCCAGAACACATCTCGTCAACACCTGAGCATAGTGCTACTTCCGAAATGGGAGGATCGAGTACAGTCACCCAGCCAGTAAGATAATCTTTTTGTTAAAATACTGTGTAGTTTAGCTTGCTGGACAGTTAACCTCAGTACAGCTACCTAGCATTGTGACATTTAAAAGTTCAGTACCGGTGTAACTTCTTAAGCTAACATTATACTATTTGATAGTGGTAAGTTTACTTAACTTGTATAAATCTTGGTTTCTTTCAGACTGGATTCCAAGGAGATCAGGATGCAGACGTTGGTCCTTCCAAGCATGCTACTGCATTTCTGCTGCAAGCTAGAGAGACTCATAGATTCAACCAGGTAGGCTAACACAGTGTTTCTCAATCTTTGGGCTGCGGACCGGTACCGGTCCGTGAGAAGATTACCGTCGGTCCGTGAGCTGCCAGCTGCCAATATTATAATTTTAAGATACTGTCAGTCAGATTATGTAGAAGAGCATTCTGGTTGGCTGGCTCTGCTTTCAGTGCTTTTGTCACTGTGTGCTACGTAGCCGCCCCTCCGACTTAACTTTTCTCAACATTAAGTGTTCCCGCCGCGAGTTTGCGCGCCTTCTGTCCCAAGTCCATTCATTCGCGCACACACACTTTATGAGAGCTATATCGTGGCATGTTCAACGCAAGCTAGTCTTGACTCTTTCTTTGGAAAGCGCGCATGTAACAGTGCAGATTCACAACATGAGGCAAAAAAATATCGCCCATTCACTCATAATTACGACCCTTCATACATAAAATTCAGCTTTATTTCAAGTGATAGTTCCCTCCCCCGAAACCAATCTGTGTCATCTGCCAGACTGCTAAGCAACGAGGCTATGAAGCCATCCAAATTACGCCGGTGTTCTGTGGGATTTTCCCCTAACTCTAACCGCATGTGCAGTAGCCTTTGGTAAGATGTTTCTATAGGTAGGATGGATTTTTAAAACACCCCGCATTTGGAAACAATTTCAAACAAAACATGCATCTCAAGGATAAATCGGAGGATTAAAAAAAAACATGAATTGGCCGCCCAATAATAATAATAATAGTAAAATTATTAGGGCTACATATCTATACATTTATGGAATTTGACAATAATTCTAAAATCAAAGCACTCCTGTTTATTTAGCCAAAATATTATTATGATGGTATAAGCCTACTACTAATAAGTACTGATATTATTATTATTATTATTATTAATAATAATAATAATGATAATAATAACAATAATAATAATAAACAACTGTCTATATATCTATCTATCACATTTTCGGGGGGTTCAGGGGGCACGCCGAGGCATAGGCCTATGCACGGCCTTGCAGCACCAAGGCCTAACATCACCGGGCCCCAGAGCAAAGAAGTTTGAGAAACCCTGGGCCAACATACTGTGCTAAAAATGTCTAACTAAAAAGGCAGGCATATGTCCTCTGTCAGCCTACTCAAGTTACATGTATGGGATGTTGGTACTAGTAATAACCTTTTATGTTGCTATGTTTGCTCAAGAGAGATAGACTACTTTGCTGTAATTGAATGCTTGGCAAAACTGTAACCTTGTTGAAATAATCACCCCGTAGACCAAATTCTTGCCCTTTTCCTTATATTACTACATGTGGAATTCCACCTATCTCGGTTCATTACTCATCCAGTCTATAATGTCCTGTAAGGCAAAAAAGAATGGAAAGTTAACATTAACACTATATGGCGTGCCCTCAAATTGCACTCAAATTGTCATTAAAATACAGCAATGTGTATGAAATATGACATTATATACTTAGAGACATTTTTTTCTTTACCTAGTACATGTTTCTACCCTAAACACCACATAACATAGATTTTTGTGATTTCTACAACAGCCGATGCAGGACCAGAGCAACAAAAATCTTCAAGGACCCCTCCCACCCCAATAACTCTCTGTTTTAGCTAAATCAGGACAATACTCAATGCCTCTCAGTACTGCATCACACTGCCCAAATCGTTGGCACATACCTCAGGCCTCTTGCGCATTGCACTTAAATTGCACAGCAAAATACCTCCATCGCTTATGTATAGATTATGTACAGCTGACTATTTCATATATTTATTTATTTATTTTATCATGCACAGCTGCTCGGAGTGACCAGGGTTACATTTCACTACATGTTGTATGTGTACAACTGTGTACGTGACGAATAAACCTCTTGAATAACCATAACAGATAGGGGTGTAGAGATGCACTGTGAACCAGCTAAAAATCTGTATAAACGCGTGACAATTAAAATCAGTTGAGATAAAAATGAATTAATTTTATCTGTCCATCTGGCCCATCAAACAGCCGGTGGGACTATCACTGTTCGCCTGAAGGCGATTGATAGAACCGGCATGTTTCTAAAGACACAGCCAATTAGCTGGAGAAGATCGTGTCAGTCCCCCCCATTAACTTTGATGGGCCATAATGACAGATATCATTAAGTCTTGAAGTGCAGCCACAAAGTGTTACTGCGGTTGAAGATGTTTAAGCAGTATTATGCGATAAGATCAAAATTAGACGTCTGAAGAACGTATTCGTAAAATACGACCTGTCTGTAACATTCACAACATCCCCAAAGCCTCTGCCTAATGCTCTGCATGAAACATTATGTGGTGGACGAAAATTGGACGTCTGCCATACATTGTGAATGAAACATTACCTGGCAGACCAAAATTGGACATCCAAAAACGTCACGGTGAAATCGCTTGTTAGCTGGGGAGCCACTTTGTGTGTAGAGTGCGTAAGCATGCATGGGCTTTAAGTATACGTAAGCAGTAGAAAACACACGTAATCCTGGTTTATAGTTGATGTGCCCTGCAAGGGAGTTTATAAGCTAATAAGTGAGGAATTTCAGAAAAAAAAAAAACAATGTCCATTGATGTCTGGTGCTGGGTGATGCTGGTGTCTTCTTGAGGTGGACACACCATTTACAGCATTTAGCAGCCGCTCTTACCAGGAGCAATTTCCATTTTCAACTTGGGGTTAGGGGTTTTTCTCAGGGAGCCAATGCTGGTTATGCCAGAGGTGGGACTCAAACCTACACCCTTTTGGTTCAGAGGTGAGCATCCTAATCACTTGACCACCAGCACCCAACTCGCCCTCATTTTCATGCACCTACCACTGGGAAAGTATTTTGCTGGAAGTAGTCCCACTCCCAGTTGCATAAAAAGTAAATACTTTACCAGAGGTATTGAGATGCATCAAAAATCATTGTGCAGTTCAATTGTTGACAGGCCAATTGAATTAAAACAACAGACCACCCTTCCTTGTAGATTCCATTACAATCATTTTATTGGTCCTATTACAATTCATTTGATGCAGTGAGCAGCTACGGAAAAACAATGTTAACTGCCTGTTGGCCTTAAAATAATGCAATAAAATAAACCAGTCACATGGAAAAAGCACAGTCCCAAATGGGGGGGGGGGCAGGTCAAGACACTACAAATGGGACTACAAGAAAAAAAACCAATACTATACAAAGTCACTGAGAGGGTATAATGGTACATTACTCCAGCATCTGGCAAGGTAGATCAACTCAACCCAATGGGGACAGGCGAGTCAGATAGATGAAATTTGGTCCACACTGACTGACCATCCAAGGAAGGTGGTCTTTGCATTCTGCAGTCTGATCTGTCCACTTCTTCGTGTGTTTTTTTCAGATTTGTGTAAAGCTGCACTGTGCAGAGTACAGCTGGGGTACATCACCTATACTAAACTTCAATAGGAAATACTGGGCTAATAGCTTGGTAAGTGTCTGACCACTAAGCTATGACCATACCTCATTACACAGTGTGTGATGTGTTAAGGTTTAAGGCACATCATTGCAGGAGATTATGAATATGCCTTAAAGCCCTGGCTGATGATTCCTGTGGCAAATCCTGCAATTAAGCTACAGCACAATTACAACCTGTTTAAAATACAGCTGTTTAAATTACAAATTACACTTGAGCACACTCAAAATGCAGTGCAATGGGCAGTAGGAATGTTGAACACTTGCTGGCTGTGGCAGCCCCAAGTTCAATAATCTGGTGCCTAAGAGATGGTGTATTAAGGCCCCTCTGGTGTCACTAGATGAAATACCTCTCTTTCAGGAAATCCATGGACTAAAATCTAAGCTAATCCCCACTTCACTGTGTCAAAAAGAACCCTTAGAAATTTAGGAAACACTTGGATATGTAACAGACACAGTATTTAATTACAATTATGCACAGCAGTAAGAAATGGGTCCCAGAAACCAGTTTCCCGTGGTGACGGAATCACACAATCACAGAGATCTCCAGTTTACAAGATAGTAAGCCCCAAGGATGAACACACGTGGGCTCTGGAGTACTAAATTGACTACAAGGACAAATACATCTTAATCCAAATCACTAGGAGTGTGACGTACCACATTACATACTTACAGCTCCTAAACGCGCGGGATACCACTATTCAACAGGTAATAAACACTTGGGCCCACACACACAAACCAGTCATGCACAACCCACCCCGTTGCAGGCCTGGAACACAGCTCGTGTTCGTGGTGGCCAGCGAAACTGAAAATCGGCCCTTTACTCTCCTGAGCACAAATAAATCAAACACCATACCTCCATCTCCGGTGCGAGTCAAATCACGCTGGGGAATCCTGGATTAGGCCCCTGCTGCTTTACTCCAGGCGCTGTCCCGGGCCGCCGGCGTGAGTCACCCTCCAGCGCAGCCAGAGGAACCCCAGACCGCACGATGATCAGGGCGCTATCTGGTCTCCCTCAATCCAAACACACGCCAAATCCTTGCAGATTTCAGTCTTTGTGTCTCTCTTTCCTGTGAGTGATAATCTGTGTCCTCCTCCACGGTCGATCCTTCTTGTATCTCACTCTCGGTCCTGGGCTGTCTCTCTACCCTATCCGGGTGGTAATACCACAGGTCATCCTCTTCACTTTCAGATTCATTCCTTAATTCACTTTCTGCCATGTTCACATTCCTTGCTCTTAATCTTCTCTTTTCCCTCTCCACAAGTCCTGTCCTTGTCGCCGGCTCCACGGACCCCTTCCCCGGGTCCTCAGGAACGGACAACCTCACATTTTCCCCAACAGGTAAGAGATGGTCTCGGTGTAACGTTCTCATATTTACCATCCCTGATACAGGTTTCAAACGGTATACAGGTAGATTCTTCAGCTTCTCGACAACCAGGTAGGGTACAGAATTCCATTTGTCTGCGAGTTTCTGTTTTCCTGTCAAAGCCAGATTTCTTATCAGCACACAATCTCCTACCATCAAAGTCTGGTGCTTTACATGCCGGTAATACAAGTGTTTATAACAATACAAATTGTTCCTCTGCTGACTTTTCTGGGCAATTTCAGATGCTAACTGATATGCTCTTTGCAACTCTAACGTCATCCGCTCCACGTACTGTCGATGGCTACCAGCTCCCTCCCCACCCAGCGAAGTCCCGAAGCACACATCCATCGGCAGACGAGCCTCCCTTCCGAACAGAAGGTAATACGGTGAGTACCCGGTTGCTTCGTTTTTAGTAGTTATAAGCATGTACTAGTCGGGTAATGTGTTGACTCCTGCTTTTCTCCACAGGATTCAGAGTACCGATCATAGAAAGTAGTCTCCGGTTGAACCTTTCAGGCTGGGGCTCCCCTTGTGGATGATAGGGCGACGTTCTGGATTTCCGGATTCCCAGCATATTCAGCAGTTCTTTTATGAGACCACTCTCAAAATCTCTGCCCTGATCGGAGTGGATATGGGAGGGCAAGCCGTAGTGAACAAAGAATTGATCACACAGTACCTTGGCCACAGTCAGCGCTTTTTGGTCTTTGGTTACAAACGCTTGGGCGTAACGAGTGAAGTGGTCTGTCACAATGAGGACGTTGCTGAGACCTTTGGAGTCTGGCTCGATGGATAAGAAGTCGATACACACTAAATCAAATGGCCCACAGCTGGTCAGGTGGCTCAATGGGGCGACCTTCTTGGGTATCGTCTTTCTGGTTACACAGCGACCACAGTTCTTAACATACTGTTCTATGCCGGTGGACATTCGGGGCCAATAGAAACGATCTCTCTACTCCCAAATGACCGGAGTCATCGTGTAAAGAACGCAGTACCCGGGACCAGTACTTCTCAGGTAAGACGAGTTGTTTCTTTTCTCTTCCACCAGAACCTTTGGAGACTCGGTACAGAAGTTGGTTCTGAATGATCAACTTGGAACCTTGACGTTGCAGCAGAGCCACGGTAGCATTGGGATTCCTAGCACCAATAAGTATTTTCCCAGACTCTACTCCTCTTGAGCCCTCCTCAACTCCTCATTAGTCAGCTGCTCCATATAACCTAGACTCAATGCAGTAGGACAAGCGAACGCCTCCGGCACACTCTGCGGAGAGACACATAAATGATCCACCAGTCTGGACGACAACTCACTTTCAGGAACACCCGCCAGCTGACAAATAGCCTTTACCCCTGACTTTGGGATTTCATGCCATTCAGCGCAGTCAGATGATTCACAGGGGTATCGGGACAGCACATCCGCATCGATGTTGCGACTTCCAGGCTTGTATTGCAAACTGAAGTTGTAGGTAGCTAAAGCAGCTAACCAACAATGACCCGTCGCACTCAGCTTTGCACTGGACAACACATAGGTAAGTGGATTGTTGTCTGTTTTAACTACGAATTGGGCACCATACAGATAATCGTGAAGCTTGTCCACGACGGCCCACTTAAGCGCCAGGAACTCCAGCTGATGAATGGGGTAACGTTGCTCGGAGGCACTCAGTTTTCTACTGGCATAGGCCACAGGTCTGAGCCCGCCAGGATGCTCCTGATTTAACACGGTACCCAGGCCGCTCAGACTGGCATCCACATGCAGCACATAAGGTCTGGTTGGATCGGCGAAAGCGAGAACAGGAGCATGGGTGAGACTGTAAATGATGTTACGGAAAGCGGCAGTGCAGTTGTCATACCAACGCTCTCCAAAGGGCTCGGCCTCTTTGAAATATTTCTTGTCATCTCCTGCCTTTCTGTTTTGTCCAGACGTGGGTGGGTACCCTTTGGTGAGCTCCGTCAATGGTCTTACGATGGCAGAGTAGTCCTTTATGAATCGTCGATAAAATCCACAAAACCCAAGAAATGATCTCAGGGACTTTAGGTCAGTGGGTACTTTCCAACGAGTTACGGCTTCAATCTTGGCTGGATCAGGGGATACTCCAGCAGCTGACACAATGTGCCCCACATAACGGACTTGGGACTGACAAAATTGATACTTGTCAATCGAGACTTTCAGGCCACACTCTTGCAGACTGTCCAGAACTTTTAATAATCTTTCTTCGTGTTCTTCAAGGGTACGTCCAAACATGATGATGTCATCAAGATAGACTATTACTTGCAGGAGGTGCATGTCACCAACAGCTTTCTCCATTAGCCGCTGGAAGGTGGCTGGAGCTCCCGTGATCCCTTGCGGCATCCGTTCAAACTGGAAAAAGCCTAGGGGACAGATAAATGCTGTCTTTTCTTTATCTTCCTTCCCCATGGCTATTTGATAATAACCACTGTGGAGGTCCAGTACGGAGAACCACTTACTGCCAGCCAAACAGTCCAGGACGTCATCAATCCTGGGAGTGGTGTACTGATCAGGAATGGTACGAGCATTTAGGGTTCGGTAATCGACGCACATTCTGATCGCCCCACTCTTCTTCCGGGCGATTACTATGGGAGAGGTGTATGGACTCCTTGACTCCTTAATGATTCCAGCCGCCAACAGTTCTTTGATATGGCGCCGTACATCATCTATGTCCGCAGGGGCGATGCGTCTGGAGCGCTCTCTGAATGGTTTGGTGTCCGTCAGTCTGATGTGATGTTCAACTCCACAAGCTAATCCCACGTCCCACTCGCTAGTAGAAAAGGCATCACCTCAGGCTGACAGCTTCTGTCGCAATCTTAATTCCCAAGCCTTGGGAATGGATGACTCACTGAAGTCAAACAACATTGGATCTATCACTTTGGAGCTGTGGGAACCCCCTGAAGGCAAGCGTGTCAGTGGGATACATGTGATACTACGGTTCCTGCGGGGATAGAAATGCCCTTAGACGTTTCATTATGAACTAGGACTTAGATGTTTTTCCCATCTACAGCTGAAGATGGAAGTACTACAGGGGTTATGAACGTCCCAGCTGGAAGGCTGTCTGCCTCACTGGTGTCTACCACAAAGATCTCAGTTCTCCAAGGTTGGTCAGTCTCCATTTGACAGATGACAGGTACTTCCCCTCTGGGTGGAACGACACAGTCACCAGGCCCTATCCACCGGACTTTTCCTTCAGGCATGTCAGGGAGTCTTTTAGTTTCTCGCCGCTGAGGCAGATGGATGGCCGAGTGTCGGGTCTGGATTTTTAACGCACGTGCAACATGGGCTCCCTCCTTCCCTTGAGTGAGTACAGCAAGTCGTTGGAAGAAACTGGCATTAGTACCAATTATAACCGGCACTTATAACTGGAGGACCTTGAGAATCAGGGCAGACGAGGGCCAGAATGGACAGAGATTCCTCCACAACAGTTACTGAAGCAGGGAAGGTAACATCAACAACTATATACCTCTTATATGGGTAACTGGATGAACTGAGTCCCCATATTGACAATCCAGTCAGCGGGTGAATGGGCACATCTGGGAGATTCCTGGAAAACCAGCTATCAAACACAATTGTCACCTGTGATCCGGTGTCTAGCAGGGCTTGACACACACGACCATTAAGCTTCATATCCACAGTTGATGTGGGTTCAACTAGACCTTTGGGAAGACTGCTGGATTCACAGACGTCCGTCTGACTCTTTTTGGAGAAACAGGTTTGGTTCTGAGCTTTTCTGTGTTTGTCGTCAGCCTCATACTTCTCACCTTTTGCTAGCCGCAGAGAACGAATCAGCTTTTGAATCACTTGATCAGAGTTTGGCGGGGCTTGACACTTTGTCGCCATATGATCATCCTCCCCACATCTGTAACAGAAATAATCATCTCTCGTCCTTGCGGACTTGCCTTTCAGGGACATGGAAGAAATGGAGGGTTTTGGTCGTGGCTCTGACATCTGAGGTGAGTGGTGGGTAGGGCTGACACTCATACTGGCCAAATGCTGCTGCAGGTGTCGAACCTGTTTCCTTAACCCTTTGGGGACCACGATGCCGCGTATCAGGAAGAGGGAGGTTGTGGTAGTAGGGGATTCAATCATTAGAGGTGTAGATAGTTATGTGTGCACCCGTAATAGAGGGTCCCGTACGGTGTCTTGCCTGCCTGGTGCCCAGGTAGGGGACCTTCCAAATCGTGTGGACAGGCTTTTG
>JAODLD010000065.1:46802-57083 GCA_026781065.1 Mormyrops boulengeri | reverse complement strand
CAAATGCATCCAAAGCCTGGGGAATTCTGAATCCCAAAGTCCATGCGGGCCTTAAAAAGATTGTAGGAATCCAGAAGGGGCAATTTTAGTGTATTCGCACAAGTGTTAGCCATTGGAAATGGTGAGCTTGGTAGGAACTCTATATGTGGTGCTGGTGTTATTCCAGCAGGTGGAATTCTCATCAATCCCGTGGCAAACATCAACACCTCTTCTAGGGAAACAGCTGTTTGTTTTTCTGTAGAGGAAAAAAAACATAACTTCAGGCTCCATGACAAAATCTATTAAATATTAAAATGAATAAATTTAAATGACCAACCTGCACAGTCAAGAAGGTAGTCTGCCCAGAAGGACAATATTCTGTTTTGCTCCTGTCTTCTGTTGCTTCCTGGGGGGGGAGGTCTGGCTTAAACAGATCTTCAACATCTGAGGCGGTAAGTTTCTTGTTGGAGTGGAACAAAATGGAAGACAGCACATTTGGATGCTGCTGCAATGCCGTCAAGAACTGCAGGTTTGCAAGTCCATCTTTGCATCTAAAGACAATTCAAAGAATTGTTACAAAATAAATGCATAAAAGCTTTGATAACATGCATTATATGTAGCATATAAATACACGTTATGCATTAACAATACTTAAGACAGGAAAGATTATTTACTTTGCTCTGCCTTTCGGAGTTGAACTTTCATGATGTGGTTGCCATGGCTTAACATATTGAAGAAGAGACTTTAAATCAAATTAGATGACCTTTATGATGCCAGAGATTAATTTCTTTGGGGGTGGGTGGTTAAATTGACTTACTAGTGTGTCAGCCAAGGAAAACTCATCTTGTGTGGCAATCACAACTTCAGTGTCAGACTCTGAACTGAAATCTTGGCTACCTAAACACATTTCACATATCTGTAGTTACATTCATAACAAATCCCCCAAGAAAGAATTGTGTTAAAGGTATAAAGTTAAACTGACGTTTCTGGAATTCGTCCTTGTGGCATATGTGCAGAGTCATTCTGGCATACGATTTTCCTATTTCTTCTTTGTTCTCTTTTAGTACAAAAGGCTTCTGTGTTCCTGGAATATTGACTATTTCTGAGCCATCTGGATACAGAAGCACATATGGCCCTTCCTTCATGTCTTTATTGAAGGTCTTCATCTTGGTTACAGCCAATTTACACAGATCCCCTGCTGTGATATGAGGATCAGTGGCCAAAGGAAGGGTTTTCCCTCGTACTGGTCTCAAACTTCCACTGCTCAGTGACATCAAACCAATGTTAATCTGTAAAATGGATACAAAATAAGGTCCAAATGCTTAGACAAGGCAATCAAAATTCTCAGTTGTACATTCCAAAATAAAAAATGAACACAAGATTTGAAGGTTTTGAATGGTTTAAGGCACTGCTGAAGTTGCATACTATTCAGCGTCTACTGGAGAACTGGCATCGTGTTTATATTTAATTCATTTAATACGGTCATACGTTGCGAAAATGTTTTGCTACACGAAGGGAAAAAAAAACATCACAAATTGCGTTGCTGTACGTCCATTGTGCATTATGTGGTTTAGTACTGCGATCAAATTACACTGTGTGCATTCAAAAACTAACATGATCCCCGATTGCAAAAGGAAAATTTTCCAAAATATAAAAAAAAGAAAGACTCCGGGATAAAGCACACATGGAACATAACCTTTGATACAATATCTTGTAAAGTCAAGGACGGGAAGACCCGAGTAATCACCGCCAACGAGCAGTATCAGAGCACAGAACCGAGTCGTTGAGTCCACGCCATGGGAAACGAAACACCCGTCATCGTCACCATCGTTATAGTGATCCGCTATAAGCTGCACCTTCACCACAAAAAACCTAAATCGACTTACCTGTACATTTTTTTCTACCTTCTTTCCTCTTTGTCCTCCCTTACTGAATGTAAAGCTGGCTCTCTCATTACATTTCATTTTGCGGTATCCCAAAAACTGCTTGAACGTTTTAGTGCGGTCTAGAAAAGTGCGCACATTTTTATTAGACTCTATTATTTCAGTAATTCGCTCAGACGTACCTTTTGAGTTACTCAATTCTTGAGTCACATTTTCCTTGCATTGGAATTCAGTCATTTTCAAAACCAGCAGATTTACCCTATCTTTGAATTTATATATGAACGTTTTCGTTTCACACATTTGTTGAACAGCTTAACTTGTAAGCACTTATGATGTTAATGTCTTAATTTCAGTGGGCTTCTAACTGAAAAGGTTAACGCTCGTTGGAGAAGCCGGTATACCTTACAGTTCCCTTCAACATTCACAGTGTTTGTTAAAAAAATACATTTTAGAGAGATGTATAAGAAACGCAAAAGGTTGAACACGAAAGATCAAAAGCTATATTACTAACTCAGTAAAACACGGCTAACATTACCTACCTGGAAATGTTTTCTCGGTCTCTTCGGTTTCTTGTTTGTTCTCTGCCTTTCCTTTTAACATGTCTAAACCCTTGCCACAGGCACTGCAAACGTTTGGAATATTGTCGAAACTCTTTCCACAGTATGGGCAAAACATTTCGCTCAACTACAAAACTGCGTCTCACTAAGCAAGTAACAGTAGAATGCAGTTAGAAATAGCCTGCTATATGAGATACATAGGCATACTGTCCAATCGGTAACAAGATATTGAGATCCAATAAGTACCTACCTTTTCCGTTTTGAGTTGATGTTAAAGTGTTTTCTCATTTGTAAATTTGTTTTCTGGTTTGTTAATTTGTTTTCTGATTAGTAAATTTGTTTTCCGATTTGTAAATTTGTTTTCAGTTTGTTAAGTTGTTTTCAGTTTGTTAAGTTGTTTTCTGATTTGTAAATTTGTTTTCAAGTTTGTAAATTTGTTTTGCACTTCCGGGCTTAATTCCCTGTCTGTAAAAGAAAGTGAAAGCCAGAGTCACCATTTTATCAAGAAACATTAATCAGGTTCTGGAATAATATAAAGGTATTTTGTATTGCAAGGTAAAGATTATATTCAACAGATTTGCACATATGACCGAAAGATCGCATTTTTAAATCGCGGGCTGGGCTGTGTATTTAATCAGCAATTTACGGAAATGCAGTTCAGATGACTAGATGCTACGGAGGCTGTAGGGGCTACTAATAGTGCAGAAAACTACACCGGGCGCAACATTTAGCGATTTCGTGAGCTCGATTTACTATTTCGTGGACACGTTAAACTAAAATGTGTGTATGATGAAGTACGTCGTGGATTAAAAAAAAGCCTGGGTGTGGCCCTTCCCGGCTCCGTAAGATCATGTCGGAACGAGTTTGCGCGAATACTAGGTTTTTGCGGTAATACATTTGTTCGCTAAAATCTTTGTAAAAAGGCATAATATTTCTTATATTTAAACTTGAGAATTGTCTTCCATATCTGACAAGTAGCCACACAAAGTTGCACTCAGTTCCATGGTAGAAATTGGCGGTTATGGTCAGTCAAACCTATATTTTGTGCATGGTAATACCTCTACATGCCACTGAGCCAGTATCTTTATAATAATGCATAATATGTTTCTCATTCCATCTTTGTCTTATTCTGCTAGACCTCTCACATGTACACATAAAGTTTCAGACAATTCTATGGCAGAAATGAGGTGGGGAAATACATTTTTCTCATTCGAAAAGCAGGTATTCAAATTTAGTGATTAGTTGTCATTGTAGACACACCACAGTGCACAACAACGACGTATGTTCTCTGCATTTAACCCACATGGACATAGCAGGGGGCAGCTAATTCAGCACCTGGGGAAACAGTGCTTGGGGGCAGTACCTTGCTGGTAAGGGATTCAAACCTGCAATCTTTCAATTACAAGTGCACATCCCTAACCATCAAGCCACCACTGCCCACATAGTTGTTTTAAGTGTAAAAGTGTTGATTATTAGATATTGTACTTGTATGTATTTATTTACAGTTCATGTTCAGAGGCCTCAGCAGGAATCATCCGCTCTGGATCAGCACCAAAATGGAGGGAGTGTGTAAAACAAAGACTGAGAGGTAACAGTGTTACAGCCCACTAGCATGCATGTATCTTTGGGTCTATAGTCAGGCCATAAGGTAAAAGTAAACAGGGTTCCAAGCTCGGGCTGGGTAGCACATTAATATTTGTACTTTAATAATAAAATATCTCGGCATTTTCTTTCTTTCCCCTTTGCTCCAAAATCAGCCATTTCTTCTATTTTAGAGGCAACTATCACATCATCTATCCTACCCAAAATGACCACATGTCGTAAATGGTAGAGAACAAATAAATATACAAACAAGAAAACTGGAAAAAGCAACAGCAGCCAAGTCTAGTGACAGAGGCTGTAACAGTGATAACCAAACCTTTCATACAGGAATCTTAATTTTAGGTCATACAGTTTGTTTCACATGAAATCTAACTGTAAACAAGCCTGTTTGTATGAAGAGCTTCACAGCAGGTTAAGCAGAAGACTGATCAACTGAAGGTTTAATGTGATTCTGTCCACATTATAGAAATTATATTTATACGATGAGGATTTGTTTCCTCTCGCCATCCACAGTGTCCTGAGGAAGAGAGCAGACTCACCTGAACCCAGC
The DNA here is from genome assembly GCA_026781065.1 of Mormyrops boulengeri. Classification (NCBI taxonomy): domain Eukaryota; kingdom Metazoa; phylum Chordata; class Actinopteri; order Osteoglossiformes; family Mormyridae; genus Mormyrops; species Mormyrops boulengeri. Next base: position 52,512 of record JAODLD010000065.1, on the reverse strand, counting down.
TGTGTCTCCATGAAGAGTGACTGGTCCATGGAGCACCCACCCGACTTCAGAGACGGACCTTTTCCTACAGATCAAAGGTAAATGTGCATTTTTAGAGACGCTGCTTAAAACAATCACTGTTCGTCAAGGCACACAGGCACATCGAAGCTATGATGAAAATATCTTTTTAAAGAAAAGGATGAGAATTACTGTAAAGACTGACTTCCTGTGAGCTGGAATTGGAAGTTCGTTGATTGAAAATTGCGTGTAAAATTTCAATTCTCAGGAATCAGCTGGAAAAAGCAGACTGACCTGTACACTGCTGTACGTCCATTAAGAACGACTGAACAATAGATTGTTTCCTTCTGGGAAGGATCTTTCCTTTTCAGTAAAAAATGAATGTATTCTCATGGACTCATTAGATGGTTGTATGTAGACTTAGGCTTCAGTTTTGACACGTTTAATGGAACGGTGCCTGTTAATAGGTAGTCAGGTTCTCCTGTTAATAGGTAGTCAGGTTCTCCTGTTAATAGGTAGTTAGGTTCTCCTGTTAATTCACCAGAAAAAAATTAAACAATTCCTTTCTTTCTTATGGTTTGCATACAGTAAGACTGATGTAAATTTTGTCATGGCCACATAGAGTGTGCAGCCCAGATTTTGGGTCTATTGGACTTCTTGTGAATCGGGACATGTTGACTGCGTTTCTGCAAGAAAATGACATTCCCCTATTCTGATGGAATATCTTTGCTGTACACATGCGCCAACCACAACCGTCTGAGTCAACTGACAAATGCAGCATGTATGCAGACCATGCGCTGACCATAACAGCATGCGGCAAAGTCACATGTGAACTAGGCTTAATCTTCAGTAGCGCTTCTTATCACACCATCAGTGAAAGTGCTCTAAGATTGTACCCCCTGGAGTGGATGGGAAGAATGATGTTCTCAAGTTTTGCCACCATCCTCTTCTTCGGCGCTGTGTCCAGTGCTGTCAGTCCTGTGATGGAGCTGCCATTCCTGATGAGTTTGTTCAGGGTCAGTCCTGTGATGGAGCTGGCCTTCTTGATGAGTTTGTTCAGGGTCAGTCCTGTGATGGAGCTGGCCTTCTTGATGAGTTTACTCAAGCAAATTAGATTAGTCTGAACTAGATACTTCACAAACTGACCTGATCCTCTTAGGCCAGAGCAGATTCTACTTTCCTTCTTGTACAGTGCTGCTGTGTTGTCCACCCAGTCCAGTCTGCAGTTCAGGTGGACCCCCAGGTACTTCAGATAACACTGCCCCACCCCCACTCCCTCCTTCTGGATGGTGACTGGCCTCAGGGGCTCCTTGACGTGCTGCAAATCCACCATCAGCTCCTTTATGTGCCTCCCTGCTCTGAGTCTTTTCCATTCCTTATGCATCCTTTAATGGAGGAGGAGCTTCTGTAGATGCCAAGAGTTGGTGTTGCCCTGGGAGTTCGACATGTAGAGGATAAGCAAGAAGGGGGACGGAATGGTTCCCTGAGGTACCCCAGTGTTGCCTCACAAACTGTCATCTGTTAGTCAGATCGTCCATGATCTAGGAGACTGTGGGGCATCAAGCTGCTTTGTCCTGAGCTTATGCCTCGGTCTGAGAGGCTAGATGGTTTTATAGGCACTGGAGAAGTCCAAGAACATGATCCTGACTGGGGTGCCAGCTTTTTCAAGGTAGAAGCAGCTCTATGGAGCATGTGGATAAAAGCATCTTCCACACGTGTGTGCCTGTTAGGCAAAATGCAGGTGTTCCAGCTGGTTTGTTACCAGGGGTCAGAGCTGTTTCAGATCCAGACCATCAAAGATCTTCATGATAAAGTGAGAGAAACTGGTCGGAAGTCCTTAAGGGAGCTGGAGTGCTCTTTCACTGGAACAGGGACCACACAGAACGTGTTTCAGAGCTGGGGCAGCTTCTGCAGACCCAGGGAAAGCGAGAACAGGTATTGTGGGCCCCTGCATGGCTGGCTGACATGTGTCTTCAGTGCCCTAAATGCTGATTTATACTTCTGTGTAGAATCAATGCTGCAGGTACGGCGTAGCTGCCTATCCTACCCTGTAGTCTGACTTGCACCTCCCCAGAAATGTAACCACCTGTCATGGCGACGCAAACAGCAACAACTGTGATTGGTCCGCTTGGTCGCATCCACTTTTGTATTTTATTGGGAGCAAAGAAAGTGTACATCCCAAGTGAACTTAAACCGCAGGTTGAAACTAACGAAGCGCTCTTCACATCTAGCACTAAATTAGTGCTAGATATTGCAATTTTTTTTAACACAATAATCCTTCCTTTTCATATCATTTGATATCAATAATTATCATAATTCCTAAATCATTTTCAATAATAATTAATTGTTTATTTACTCTGAGGCTCCATTTATGCAATAAAATAGAACACGAAAAAGATGACATACTGAATTCACTGCAAACTGAAATCTGATGCTAATAAATAAATAATACAATATATATTTTTTGTTATAGGGCATAACACTAGTGATACATCAACAGTACGGTATAGCTGGGGGCTTTTCTCTGACTGCCTCGCTGCTTATTAGAGGGGGTGCGTTTGACAAAAGGGTTGCCACCTGCCTCGTATTGATAAATAAAATGCTGTGTCGTGTTTTTAACGAATATATGGGGTACAGCTGAAAGTCACAGCACTAATTGCCGGTGTCCGTGAGTGTAAGCGCTCGCATTCTGTATGTTCTACTGGATGGCGATGCTTCGAGTGGTGAAATAAATTCGTAGTATATCCAGGTTTAGTTGGCACTAGTTTTTGGCAGAGATTACAAACACGGCACAGTCTGTCGCGTGGCTTAGGGCTTCTTCAAATGCCGTAGTACCGCCGCACCACTGACGTGTTTTTTTTTTTTTTACCTGGTTTATCCACAATATCTCCTTTTTACAGTGATGTTGTGGCTGCTGTTTTCTTCACAGACACCAAAGTTTCCTCTGAGGGAGCGCTTTTCCCTCCCATGATTCGTGTGTTTTACCAGAACAGTAGTATGTAGGGTGCTCTGCTAACTCAAACCTTGTTGTGCATAGGTTGTCCATCCTCAGAACATTGCGATTGGCAGCAGGCCCGGTTATTTTAATCAGCGCTGACGAAACGCCACCGCTCACACGATTCTTCCTAGCGTTTCTGAACTCTCTGTGGGTTATCAGTCTGTGGATTTCTTGTGTACTGAATTTTAGTGTGCACTTTCCTTTTGGATTTCGCTCAGTTACCCTTATTGGATGAGTTGCTTTGGACTTACCTACTCCTCCACTGAGTTAATTATCATTACCGTCCAGACCTACGTTAAATAACCCACCCAAGGCACTACAGCAACATGTCTACAAAACACTCGGCACCAAATCACCTACCTCCACTGAGTTTATTCATACGTTACAAGACTGAAAAAAAATAAAAAAATATTAGAGACAATAACTAAGGGAAAATGCAAAAAGAGTGTTTCTTTTTAGTGGCTCGACATTTTTCCAAAGTTGTCCACAGGAAGGCTGGAGTAGCACAAATATAGCAAGGATTCCATAAATGGATACTTCGTTAAATGCTTTATTTTTTGTTTCAATTGCATGATTTAACAATTGAATATATTCAAGATTCAGGAGATTTATTTGCCATTTGTACATGCACGGACAGTACAGGAATTTTTTGTGCAAAGCACTTACAGTCAGCAGTAACAAAGAGAACGATTCATCAGGTAACACAGATAACTTGATTACAAAATATCCTCAATGCAAATTCTTTGCTTCGTTTAGTCCACACGACTATGTACTGCTCAGTGATCAGCGTGTTTCACACATTGTGCTCACGCTGCATTACGTGTAGCAGAGCAGTAGAAAAAACAGAGTGGCCACCGTCCCATAGGGACCCATCGTAAAAAAAAAAAATGGCGGATTGAAATAACTTGCACTTCTGGGTCATGCGGATGGTGAATAGTTCCAAACGTTGACATTCACGGCACTGAACCGTATTCATTTCCACTGTTTACCAAGCACATACCACAAAGTTGTATGTTGATAAAATACGTTTTCTTTTTTGTTTAAGAAAAACATCTAAGTCATTAGCTGTCGTTAAACTAAATATTATTTTGTTTTTATATGTGCTCATCATTAGCCGTTAATGTTTATCATAATTAATACTTATGAAGGCAGCTTAGCAGCTATCGAGGCTTTTCATTTCATTGTTGATTTTGTCAGTGACTATAGACACAGGATCGCAATCCTGAATTACACATTCCACTGACATAACTGTAATTGATATTACATCCATAACTGTTGTTGACTGTATTAGGTGATTTTCATTGTACCAATTTGATTTTATTTGTCCAAAAGTACTGCATTTCTTTCTAATTTAGATGGGATACTACAATTAGTCATTAATATAGTTTTACAGTGCATGAACTCTTTAAGCATGGATAGAAAATAAGCACTATTTTGTCATGTCAGAATCTGGTGATCACATATCTTTTTAGGTCTGTTACCACTGCTTTTATACTCCAGGCTAGTGTGTACCTCACTGTCAAAATGCTGATATTGAGCTTCCTGTCAAAGACCATCGTAAATTCTTAGGCTATTTACTCTGTTTGCTGACTGAGGATGGTGAATCAAATGCTATCAGATAGCTCTGATAATCAAGCTGAAATTTGTTTGAAATCAAGTTAATCCCTCTGAAAGTCATTGGGTACAAAGGGCTACACAGCAAATTGTCTGTCCTGCCTGCTGTGTCTCTCTGTGTGGTGGAGCAAGATATCAGTGGTTCTCTTCTACTGTTATGAGAAGATTGATGTTATGAAGCCACCCTAATGAATAAAGCTCAAAAAGGCATCTTACATCTTTTGCAATTGAAATACACCTCTAGGTTCTTCTGTGTCAGCAGCAAGGGCACTTTTAATGGTGACCATTATAGACTTTTTGCTACACTTGTGTAGATGTTTTGAGGTCTTTATATTTCTGCTTTATTCACAGAGACCAAATAGAAGAATGCAGTTCAGATCTACAGGATAAACTGGGTTTATCTTCCCTATTGAAGGTATGCATTTATTGCTGATATATATTTTCTGAAGTGTTGTGTGAATTACATTATACATAGCTGTACAATAAGAAACTAATTGTGTTAATGGAAAGATATTAAAACCTACGATTCACAAATGTTTGGTTCAAGTAGCAATAGTTAACTGTGACTGTCTATTTTAGTTGCTAGAGGAAAATGCGGTGAGGTTCCTGAAGGATGAGCTGAAGAAGATCACGAGGTACCTAGATCAGAATTACCCAGAATGCTCTGAGCCTCAGCTGGAGGAGGACAATGACCTGGACCGTGATAGTCAGATGCAGAAGACCTGTGGTAGAGAGGGAGCTCTGAAGATCACACTGTACATCCTGAGGACCATGGAGCAAAATCATCTCGCTGACAGACTGGAGATGAGTAAGAGCTGTATCTCATTTTGTGTGTGTTTGTTTGACATAGAAAAATAGTTTCTAATGAAAACGTGCAGTTTATCATTTAACTTCATTTGATTTAGTTTTGCTTGTATAAGTAAAAACATGCGTTTTTTGAAAAGTGCATTTCCTCTCATTTCTTTTCAGGCCATATTCTGTCACAATGTCAGCACAGAATCAAATGTAACCTGAAGAAGAAATATGAGTGTGTATTTGAAGGGAAAGCTAAGGAAGGACAGCCAACACTTCTCAGTGAGATTTACACAGAACTCTACATAA
>JAODLD010000065.1:34250-45188 GCA_026781065.1 Mormyrops boulengeri | reverse complement strand
CACCACCAACCACCAGGGGGCAATCAGCCCACACATACCGATGATAACCATGGATTCCTCACTGTAGGCCTTAAGGGCTGATAACAGGACACGGCTGGCGACCTCTGATTGGGGCTGCAGCTGCCCCTGGCCAGACACAAAGTCCATGCAGGAAATAAACCGGGACAGCAGGGAGAAGAATCAAAGGGTCTGCAGATAGTGTTAGTCAACTTACTACCTCCGGTCTACCCCCCACCCCCTGTCATATATTTCTGTAGTTTTATGCTAATAAACTTGGCATGACAGTTGCTCGTGAAAGTTTAATTTTGATCAAATATTTTAACTGAACAAAATCAACAAAAATCTAATACAGTGACTTGTTCATTTTTTTCATGTGATTTATCACTTTATTCGTTTCGACATTGCTTTTCCTTCGTATCACATCATAAGCATACATCGTAATAAAAATATTGCAGTATTTCGATACCTGTCCTTGCATACTCATTCATATCTGTTTACACATAAATAACCACATTTTTAATTTGATACTACTGTCCATGTAGTCTTGTTCGCAGTGAAAAGTTATTCACAGTAAGAGGTAAACGATTATGGAAAGTAAGCATAAATATTTCCGGACACTGCCTCGTGGACAGTGCAAGAACATGATTATTATAACGCTGGAGGTACACGATGGACCGGTGCCAGCCCTGTCAATAATGTAAATAGTTCCCTGTATTTGACATTCTTTGTGGTATTTTACTGTAGTGAGCAGCACGGAAAGCAGCCGCTCGCTGGTAATTGATCAGTTGCACCTGCTAAGGGGTCGGGAGATGTTTTTAAAAGGACAGAGACAAAGACTCGGGGAGAGGAGTTTTGGGTCTAGTCTAACGAGACAGGAGCACGTGCGCGTAATACAAATATACAATATACACCCCTAACTCATCACTTGTAGTTGGCTAATGTTAATAACAAAACAACATTAATGGGAGTGTTTTCATGCAAAAAATAATTTGCACATTAGGATGGGTGCATGTTGCACTTCTTTGATCTTGTAATTGCCTTTTAAAATATATTGGCCAAAATGATACAAGCTGGCAAACAATCATCACTCACATCATATTTTGTCCCTGAATGCCTGGTGGTTGGCCTCCTGTAGCTCTTTCTTGATCCCCCGCAGCACCGCCAGCTTCTTTCTCCACCCTCACTAGCTCCTCACTGCAGTCACGTTGGATGGAGCGTTGCCTAATCCAGCCTTGAGGCCTGGCTAGTCGGCACTGTGAGGCTACAGTGGAGCCTGGTGACCTTGGGGGGGTGGTGTCAGTGGTGCTGGACGTATCGGAGAAGCCCTGCCACTTTTGGCACTGCAGGTGTGGGGGGGGGGTGACCTGCTCTGAGGGCATGGGTTGGCACTTTCAGATCTGATGTTAATGCCCCCCAAGATGCCCTGGGAATAAAGGGATTAGGGTGATTGTGACAGAAGAGGACTGTATTTTTCACAGGGGGATGAAAGTGGGTTCGCTGGTGACATATATCGAGGTGGGGAGGGCAGCTACTCATGACCAGCAAGAGGGGGACCAGATACCGTGGACCGGTGCTGAACACTTTGTCAGCGTAGCCTCAGTCAGAAGGGGCTTACTGACTCTGAGGTCCATGCTGTTTGGGTGACGTTATCTCGGCATGCCGCAGTGTTTAGTACCAGTGAGGCAGATCTGGGTAGAACCCGGCTGGCAGTGCATTCAATTGACACCGGTGATGCCCAGCCCATAAAAATGTCGGCCTGGTGGGTCCCTCTGTGGCTCCAGAGAGAGAGATGAGCATTTGAAATGGATGCTGGAGGCTGAAGTTATTCAGCTTTCATGCAGTCTGCGGGCAGCCGCTAATGTGCCGTCTGGAAGAAGGACAGAGGGATGCGCTTTTCTACAGACTATCGCACAAAATGAGGGATTAGAAATTAGCCTTAATAAACAGCCACTCCCCTTTTATTTTTATTTTTTTTTATTTTATCAGAATTATTATAACTAAATATAACCATTCCACTACCACACCAATAGGTGGCGCCATCGCGTTTCAGTGGGTTGATTGGGAGACAGTAGCTGAAGCTTCGTGCTGATCAAACGACGATAACTGGAGCAAGACGTGAAGTTGTGTGTCTCCTTATCGTCACCCACAGGTATGTCAAACGTATTTCTAAAGGGGGTTTGTGTCAACCGAACACAACCGTTTAACCTCAGCGGTGTCCTGGTAATGTTTGGGCGAAGCGTAAATACAGCATCCAGTCGTTAAGTGTTTTGTTTGTGTAAACGGCGGCGGTTAGCAAGTTAGCCCAGTCAGCCATAGCTCCTGTTAGCGCTTCAGTCGGCCATCCGGATCGTGAACTGTGACATGTGCTTTGTGTGTGTACTTTAATGTTTACATCTGATATACATGTTTGCGTACTGATTTATTTTATTTCCAACTTTTTTCTGCAGGGTTCCCGCGGGGTCTTAAAAAGTCTAAAATTCATTAAGTTAAATTTAAGGCCTTAAAATGTCTTTAAAACGCTCAGATTTTCATCCTAGGTCTTAAATTTAATTTATCCAAGTCTTAAAATTCTTACCTCCGTTCATTCCCAAGAAGCGCAGAAAATAAAATTAGCCTTAAATAAAATTAAAAAATAAAATTTACCTTTAACAGCGATACGCGCGGCGATCGATTGCTGTGACAGTGCAGATGCGGACGCGTTTTATGTGCATTTGCGGCGATATGACAAGAAATTATCGTGCATTTTATACCGCAAATGAAGTAGGAATTAGCATATATACAGATTAAAATGCAGGATAATTTCCTTTCTGGAGCAATGGGGAGATACCTGGGCTCTCAGTTCATGGGACAGCGCAGGACCTTCTGAAGCGCATCGAAGTAAGTGACAGCTTTAATAGCCCGGACAAATATAATGGTGTTTTATGTTTGGCTGCGTCGACAGTTTAACTATGGAAAGTAGTTCTAAAATTCGGGCATAAAGTTTAAGCACCGATGTCCCATAGAATAACAACCATATAGGCTAATTAATATCTTTTCTCATGCCCTCAACAGCAATGTCTGTAAGTCTATGAGCTGTCTCTCACTTTAGTTTACATATTTACTGGCTGTAGACGTAATATTAGTGAACAATGTTTCTTCATTCACTCGTAAATAAGTGTTAGCGATTACAGTGTTATGCTAATCTTTGTATGGTTAATGCACTGCATTGTTCAGCTATAACTATATATGTGGTATCCAGTTAGCCTGCTAAATGGTTTGTTAGAGCTAAGCTAAGGTCTCTGTATTAGTCTTATTAACTACCTGTGTCTGTTGGCCATGTTGTAGCGAATTTGGATATTTTTCTGGAAACACATCTAAGGTGCAAACTCATTTTACACATCATGGCTATGTGTGCTTTTTCTGGTAAAAATCAGACCAGGCTAAAAAAGTAACAAAGATTACCTACAAACTTAACTTTTATTTTAAAGTAAATTATTATATACACACTCGGTATATTATTATATTATACGTTACATTTTTCATAAGGGTGTCAGACTCCGTGCTGTCATTTCATGGGCTGGGTCATTTCAGACAATCGCTGGACAATCGCATGTCAGACTATGCAGGTCATATCGTCCCTCAGCACGGTGTAACCTGCCCCTCTTCAGGGAGCTCCTTCTGGCCAGGGCTTCACCATGCTCCCCCTCCTTCAGCTCCTCGTAACGCCTCTTCTCTTCATTGAGGATGAGCTCCAGACACCTGCGTAGATGGTGCACATGGAAAAGGCAGTTATGCGGTGGGGGTTCGACGCAGCCTACAGCCTTTTGGGGGAACAAGCCCTGAAGCCTTGGTGGTCTGTGCCTGAAGGACAAGCGAGGTACTCACAGGGAGATGTTGCTCATGTCCTTCATAATGTCGAGGGGGTTAGAGGTGTCAGCAGAGCGAAGGATGGAGGGGGCGAAGACTATTGCCAGTGAATGAGTAGACATTTTGTTAAGAGCTTCCTCACTGGCCACCCTGGGAAGAAGAAGACAGTCAGAGGTCAGGGAAGGCAGAGGTGGAGTCCAGCTTTACAATTCAATTCAATACAATACAATTCAATGTGATGGATATCTGGGAAGTGAGCAAGGGATGCCATCCCACCTGCTAAGTGGAAAAGAATTCTCTCCAGCAGGTTGATGTTGGCTGGAGGGAGCATGTCCAGCACCCGATAGATCTGCCGCAGTTGTTCTGCCTGTTCTGGCAGCTCTGGGGTGGGGGTGTAGATATGTTTCATGTCATCATTTGATACTGGATAGGAGAACTGACCTCCCTGCCCCATCCAGAAGCAGTCAGGCCTTACCCATGGCGTGCGGGAAGGGACTGTAGTGCCTGAATGTCATTAGTGGTTCAGGGAGTTCCCGGAGCCATTCTTTCACCAGGCCGGTGATGCTGTGGATGGAGTAGTCCTCCAGACACACCACCTTTGGGTCTAGATGGTGCACAGAAGCAGCACTGTTATGGATACAGAAATGAGCAGCCCAGCTCTGAGAGGACCTTCCCAGAAGGGGAAGCAGTGCCGGCTGGCTCACCATTCTCCAGCCGCTGGCGCAGCTCCCTCATTTTGATGGCACCACCAGGTTTTCTGTCAATGCCCTCAGTGTGGAGGCCATGCTGCTCCACGTGCTCCAGGAGCTGGTCAATGCTCTGCCTCTGCAAGGGCTGCAATACACGAAGATGCGAGTGCAATCATATGTGTGAAACATGTGACTCATACGCACACATGCCTTCTTGGTAACGTCGCCCTGCAGATCACAATAAAGACTTGTCATTGGTTGTACTCAAGTCTTGTCACAAGGTCATTTGCTGATTGGTCAAAGAAAATGTAAATGTCCATAGTATATCTTGATATATCCCAACTGGTTTGGGTGTTTTATGCTTTTTATTTCGAGATGGTGTAATCATTAGCGCTATTTTCACATGGGGGGCGCCAGCTAAAGGATATAGAGAAGTTGAAAAATTCTGGAATATCGCTTCAAATACTCATTTTGTCTCCTCTATTAAACCATACGTTTATATGATATGGCGCATTATGGATGTATGAAAATGTATGTATGGATCGCGAAGCAGCCGTGGATGTGCGCGCACGCGCTCCCATTTTTCGGTGTGCAGCTAATCGTGTACTGTAAACATTTATCGCGCAAACATGTCAGAAGCCAAAAGATCAAAAATGTATCATTTTCATTCAGAGTTGGAAGAGGATTATTTTTTGTTTACTCAAATTCGACGTCCATATGTCTCATATGCAATGCGAGTGTGGCTTTACCGAAGAAGAGCAATTTGGAGCTGCATTTCAAAACGATGCACAAAAGCTACAGCCACACGCAGCCGAAAAGTGAAGCCAGAACTGAAAAGTCAGCAGTCAGTTTTTACCTAGCCCCATCTTCCCAGTGCAAGCGGTCCCGCTAAGGTAGAGAAATATATTTACTAACACTTTTTCAATTGGTATGGAATATTATTTAGCACTTCATAACGCTTAGAGAATGTAATCATTAGCACTCTATTAAGAAGCTGATGTAAACCGTGTAGAGAGTGACCTTGTAACCTTCAGAGAATGCAGACCAATTACAGCTATGCACAATGTGATGAAAAACAAGTATGAATTAGCACCTTGTGTTAGTTTAGAAGTTTCTGTATCTGTTAGCTATCTTATGTTTGCCTTTGATGTATGAATATGTACTTTATTAGTGCTGCAGCTTATCACTATGTGGACAAATATATTATTAACCCTCAAGCCAGACAATGTGCAACAAACTGAAGTTGCCAAGGTTTGCTACTGAAGGAAGGGAGTTCATCAAAAGTTCACGGCTGGGTTTTTTAAAAAAACGAGTAGAGATGGTCGTGCCACAATTATGTTTGGCCGAGGGACCAAACAGTAAAAGAGATTATTGGCAAACTTATCATCTAGTGGTGTGGATCAAGGGAGAAAACAACGATGGTGAATGGTTGAGGAAATGATGATGCTTAAGTAACGCGATATTGTTACACGATAAGAAAATGTATAAAAATTAGTGTAAAGCAGTATTGGACACAGGAGCAGCTGATCCACGCTATTGACTTGTGGAGAGAGGAGGAGGACTCTGCTAAAGAGCATGAGAGGTAGCTGACCAAGAAATTGAGTCACCGCCAAGAAAAAAAAAAAAAAAAAAAAAAGTCCAGGCACCAGTGGTTTCTCCAGACCCAAGCCCCTGGGGGCAGCCTGGGGGCAGCTGACGGTCTGCTGTCACTGGAGCTCCCCAGGACACTAATTGGCCTCCGATCCATAATTGGAACAGAGTGAGAAGGTACAATGGTCATACAGGACAAGACACAGACCAGGACAAACCATTCATCTCCCCAGGAGACAGAGTACACCTCCGTTACTAATCTTTCGCTGTATAGTTCCTTTACTGCGCACCCTAGTGAGCAGAACGCTGTCCAACATGTGACAATAGCTGCTATGTTGAAGGTGGTGGGAGGACCATTCAGAGCAGCGAGTTCCTGGACCGACATGGAACCACCTGGCGACACAAACGTCATTGACAAGGTCCTGCCCACGTTGGAAGTCAAGCCGTTCCTGCCATGCGTAGATCATGAAGGACCTGCTGGGGTGCAGCTGCCTACTTTGACGGCCAGAACGATTAGCGTAATGAAGAAGTGCATGATATGGACAGTGGACTGCAGCATTATCAGATAACCTCTGAGTTATCCCTGTGTGAGATATATATTTCATATTGAGTTTGTATTAGATGATGTCGTCTTGGTAGATTACGTGGGTAGTGTATGCAATGTATCTTGGAGAGTTTCTTACATGGCAGTTCTCTCCACTATTTACTGAAGTAGCCACTATACCGCGGGTGTTCGAATCTGAGTGTTGGTAGTGTGTGAGCCATGCCAGCTATGGACCCCGAAGGGGGGCCGCGCTATTTGGCGGGTTGGGAGTGGAATTTCCCTAAAGCTTAGGGTTTTTGCCCTCCTTCCTGGGCTGGATGGACAGGATTGTGTGTGGGACTCATGTGAATCCCAAAGGGGGGAAATACATGGAATATTATTTAGCACTTCATAACACATAGGGAGTGTAATCATTAGGACTCTATTAAGAAGCTGATGTAAACTGTGTAGAGAGTGACTTTGTAACCTTCAGAGAACGCAGACCAATTACTGCTGTGCACAATGTGACTAAAAACAAGTATGAATTAGCACCTTGTGTTGGCTTAGAAGATTCTGTATGTTTGCTGTTTTGTTAGCCTTTGATGTATGAATATGTACTTTATTAGTGCTGCAGCTTATCACTATGTGGACAAATATATTATTAACCCTCTAGCCAGACAATGTGCAACAAACTGTGGCTGAGAAGATTTACTACTGAAGGAAGGGATTCGCCTGAGTTCACCAGAAGTTCACGCCGGAGCATTTTTTAAAAACCAAGTGGAGATGGCCGCGCCACCATCATGTTTGGCCGAGGGACCAAACAGTAAAAGAGATGATTGACAAACTTATCATTTAGTGGTGTGGATCAAGGGAGAAAACAACGATGGTGAATGGTTGAGGAAATGATGATGCTTAAGTGACGAGATATTGTTACACGATAAGAAAATGTATAGAAATTGGTGTAGAAGAGTATTGGACACTCCGCAGGGTGTCCAGACTTGGTTGTAACCTCACTGTTGCAATAAAGACTGAATCTGAAGATCTACACAAGCGGCTCCTGACTCCTGATTGGCGGGGGAAGAAAAAAACCATTTAACTGGCGATTGAGACACATGCAAGTATAATGAGAGCAAAAGATCAGTTTCGCTGTGTTTATATAAATACAATCATCAATGCGTATTTTTCAGCTTGTAAGTTCCTTCGAAAAGCAATAAAGAAGATCTTTTGTTTTCATGTTAATAATGGGTCTCTGAAATGACCATCAACAATTGCCGAAGGTAACTACGTATATTTCAAGTTGTCGTGGAGGGGTATTTGGTTAAGTTTTCAACCATGCAGCAATAATCGCGCCTCAGTTAAATGTTGATACTGCAGAAGAAGATAGATCATTTGCTTGGTTGCTTAATAACCACAAGCCCCCATATTTTAGGATGAATGAGACTGAAGTGGATGGAAGGCCGCGTCTGTCTGTCTGTCTGTGGTCAAAGAAATAATAGCAGGAGCTGGAATTTGCTTATGATTATGGAGAAAATGGCTGGCCATGGTGAGAAATGTGTTAAAATTTGTACCAATTCACATCAGGGAGGGCATGAAGGGTTGTTTAATTCAGTATGGGAAGAGTTCACACATTTGTGTGCGGAAGGCAAGTACACTATCATAACTTGAATATCTTTAATTACGATATCATTTATATAACACTGTACCTTTAATACGTTGCATGTCTGGCAGTGAAGGTCACATTCAGGTTGCTGAATGTATGCTCTGTCTTAAATGGTCGGTCTGTTTTTCCTTGAGTCAGATGTTTACCCATTTTTCCAGTAATCAAACAGTATAATGAACAGTTACATTCGAGTTGACGTTCTGTGTGTCTGATACCTGTATCTACCACACAAATATATGCCAATTAAAAGGTGCCTTCTCACTGATCGAATGTCATGTCTACCTGACCTGCTTCAGACATTACTTTATTCTGACAGCAAGGAAATGACCGAAACACACCTCCAAAGTTGTCTCGCAGAAAATGAAGACGAAAAGCCACTGAGTGGCTGTTTTAGGCCATTCACACCTTCTACATGATCACTGGTTAATGGTAAATAAATGTCACTTAGCAGTTTTCAGGTCATTAATGGGCTTGTCCCTCGACTTCACCTCACCCCTGGACATCCCTAGTCTCCCTGCTTCTTACAGGGAACTAACCCTAACTAAAACTAACAACAGACACAGAGAGCAGAGGCCAAATTCAAACCCCCAACTCTTCAGTTATAAGCCACTGTGCCACCCATTGCTGTAAACAGCTGGTAAAATACCTTATTGTATTGCAATTGCATTTGAAATAGTCCACAAGATTCATTAATGGGCCTACAGGGAGGGGCTAAGGCGCCTGCCAGAGTGGTGTCCGGGCAACAAACACTCTCTGAATGTCAGTGAGACTAAGGAACTAGTCATTAGCTTCCGTAAGCAGGAGGTGGGTCACACTCCCTTTTATACTATTAGTGAAGCTGTATTAGTATCCTTTGGGTGTGTAGAAATTCATTATGCAATAACTGGAATATCTAAGAAAGGGACGGATAATAGCTCAATTAAGGACGTATGTCCACCTAGTTTATTGACAAACGACAGACCGAAAACCTAGGGCTCTGCTACTCCCCTTTAGGAAAAAAATGGCGCCGCGGATGGTAGCCTCGGTACTGCGCTCTCTCGTACTTTCTGATTCTGATTCTGAAGATGTCTGCCACCCCATCAAGACACTCGGCCCTTAATGGGACTGCACCACCATGCCAGCTGTCAGTTGCATTTGTAAACATCCCTTCCAACCGTGTTGTGGACACCAGGTGATTGCGCAGCCTTTCTCTTTTTTGAGTGGTCACAGGATTCAATATTCAAGAGATCTTTATTGTCAGCCCTTCCTTACACATGTACATTTGGGATAAAATCCCAATAATTTCCCTGAGTACCATGGTGCTACATTTACTTGGCAGTACAGTAAAATCCCATTGTAGCGGACTCGCTTATAACGGAATATTGTCTATAACGGACGAGGTTCACTGGTCCCGGCCGTGCGCCTTTACAAATACGCAGAAAAAGCATCGGATATAGCGGACTATATCGGATATACGGCATATAACAGAATTTCGCATATAACGGACAAACAATTTGGTCCCCAGCTTTTAGCTGTATTTTTGTTCGGCTGTAATGGACGTGCAGGCTCCGCTTACAAGGCGTGCTGGTGATATCCAGTGCAGATACGTAGTCGAGATTATTAATAATCACGCTCTATAAATAGGCATGGTGTAACAGCAGGCAACACTGATTGGTCTGTGTGGCTGTCCATCACCAGGCACGCTGTGCGTCGGCAGATGACGCTCACAGCTGGAGGGATACAGTAAGCAATGAGGTCAAGGTTACTACTGTACCGTACATGTATAACCACTTATAGGCCATATATACTTCCAACAGTCAGGTAAAGTTGGATTACTACATGTACAATATAATAATCTATAACACAAGTGTGTCTGCTGGGGTGTGGCATGAGTAAATGGTGTCCTGCAGTTGTGTTCTGGGCATAAGCAACTCTGGATAAAATGGACTTTGGATATAACGGACTGTTTTGCCAGGTCCCTTTAAGTCCGTTATAATGGAATTTGAGTGTATTTTACATACACAGATACATTGACTAACGTACATGCCAGTTGGACTGCATACTTCACATACTGGTTTACGAACGTGCTTTTCCCTTTTTAAAACAATCCAGCACAATTCAAGGTGCTGAAGGTAAAACACACAGGGATTAAACGAATAAAAGTAAATCAAAACCTGACAAAAATGGGTTCTAGCGTCAACAGGACATCTGCAGCTTTTATACCACAGGCGGTTCTCAGATGAGCTTGACTGGTTCTTTCTTAGCCTGACTGAAGAAACCTTCAATCTTATTAATGCTTAAATGAGGAAAGGCTATGTTGGTCTAAGTCTTTCTTATTATGGTGGGTTAGAAAACACAGCAGCTGAATGTCCAAATGAGTTCAAATGAGTAATAATGAATAATGAATGCATATTAAAGTGGGGCAGAAATGGGGCACCCATTTTGTACCTGTGTGCCACCCATATGGACTGGCAATATGGGAAGAGTTGGCGACTTATTGTCTTAACACTCTAGGTTGTAAATTGAAAACTATAAGAGTCAATAAATATTAACACTACAAAAACAACACGCACTGCACACTGTAGAGTATTAAAGGTAACACTGAATGGTGTGGACCCATATAAACACCATGCAGTGTTAATTTAACACTG
>JAODLD010000065.1:23048-34150 GCA_026781065.1 Mormyrops boulengeri | reverse complement strand
GACATCATACCTCTCGTTTTCCATAAAAAATAATGGTAAAATAAACCTCAAGAGAATTATATAAATAAACTGAATTGCGCTTATCTTGCCTTACATGTATGGGCATGTCTTGCCTTGATTTTGTTTTAATTTATTTTGTTTAAATAGAGATTCCTGACAAAGTCAAGAAGCCTTGATGCAGTACACAAAACTATGTGGTGCTTTTATGCATTTTAAACTTAAAAAGAGGTCGGTGTCGACTATAACGCCACAGGAAGGTTAATATTGTTTGCAGATGCAGCCAGCCTCAGAGGATAGTAGTATTCCTTATCCACAACATTTCCAGGCTCTGGACCATCGGGGACATCGCTCACCCTCCAGTTGTACCGCACCAGCAGCAGACCCAGCGCACAGTCACACTCGCTCAGGTAACCACCCCGCTTGGCACCGTCAGCCACATAGCGGGAACACCATTGGACAAACTCCAACATCATCGGACAAATCCCACTCGTATTCATAAGCACCCATACGCAAAGCCATTTTCCGATTCATTTCAGTCTCTGCACCAAACGACATTTTAAACCTTATCACATAACAACAACATCTGGAAATAATTAACAACAACTACTCCTGGCTCCGCCCACTAGTGACCTCTTGACCTCCCTTTGATCTTGTGACCTTTGACCTGACCTGTCACTTTGACGAAAGCAGGATGACTCTACTCTCTAGATTCAAAG
Source organism: Mormyrops boulengeri (assembly GCA_026781065.1). Lineage (NCBI taxonomy): Eukaryota > Metazoa > Chordata > Actinopteri > Osteoglossiformes > Mormyridae > Mormyrops > Mormyrops boulengeri. Next base: position 33,434 of record JAODLD010000065.1, on the reverse strand, counting down.
GACGCACATGACAAGCACCTGCAAGCAGTCCAAAATAAATTTTTACAAAAGTTCTTTTGTTCGAGCAGACATTACATTTCTGGGGCATGTCATTTCTAAGGAAGGCCTGCGCCCAATCCCAGATCATCTGACTGCTATAGTTGAAGCTCCTGCGCCAAAAGACACGTCAGCATTACGCTACTTCCTGGGTTTAACTTCCTGGTTTAGCAAGTTTCTACCAAACTATGCTACGCTCATGGAGCCCCTACAACAGTTGATTAGAGCAGGCACACAGGCTGAATTATGATGGAATGATGCCGCAGATAAAAGCTTCGTTACACTTAAAACACTGCTCCTGAAAAGCCCTGCACTTGCTATCTATGACCCTAACTTACCTACTTTCATAACAACAGATGCCTCTGACTACGGGTTGGGAGCTGTCCTGACCCAACTGCACACAGGACATATTGAACGGATTGTGGCCTTTGCTTCCCGTACACTGTCAGCTGCAGAGAGGAAGTACTCTACTACAGAAAAAGAGGCTTTAGCCTGTGTATGGGCAGTAGAAAGATGGCAAACTTATGTGTGGGGACACAGATTTACACTCTGACCACTAAGCTCTCACCACCCTCCTCAATACCAAAGGCATGAACAGTGCTGGCATGAGGATTGCACGATGGTCAGCCCAGTTGATGTGTTTTCAGTACGATGTGCTGTACCACCCAGGTAGCCAAAATGTTGTGGCAGACTGCCTTTCACGTGTTCCCCTTCTCACCTCCAGTTCTGCTGCAGATCTTGAGCAAGATCTATTCACAGAAATAGCTGAGATTTCACCCCTCCTTGCTGTACTACCACTAGCGGATTTTAAAGCTGAATGTGAACATTGTCCTGCACTGGCACAACTGCGACCGGTCATTAGTTCAGGGTGGCCTAAGGTGAGAAAGTCTCTTCCGAGTGATGTTCGACCATATTTTTTAGTTAGATAAGAACTTGCAGTTGAGTTGCCACTGGTCTTCAGAGGAACACACCTGGTGGTCCCCAAATCCCTTCAGGAGAAGATAGTACATCTGGCTCATGAAGGTCACCAGGGCATAGTTCGCACAAAAGAATGCCTCAGAGAGCTGTACTGGTGGCCGCAAATGGACGATTTAGTCCGCACAGTTCTGTCATCATACACAATCTGTCAGTCATGTGACAAAACTATAACCTCTCCTGCCCCATTGCAGCTTGTTGAGTTTCCAGGGGGCCCGTTTCAGCATGTGGCTGAGGACATTGTAGGTCTGTTTGAACTGGGGGCTCAGGACTGCAGATTTGCAATCATTCTCATTGACTATTTCAGTAAATGGCCTGAAGTAGCATTTGCTGCAACTGCAACTACAGCCACTGTCATCGCATTCTTAGCTACCGCTTTTTCGCATGAAGTGAACCCTTGTGCTATTACAACAGATAATGACCCACAGTTCACTTCTTATGCCTTTGCTGAGTTCCTGAGAGAAAGGGGCATAAAGCACATCAGGACGAGTGTCTACCACCCCCCAGTCGAATGGATGCATTGAACGGTTTAACCGAGTACTAAAAGACTTTATTCAAGCAGCACTAGTAGCTCACCTGCCATGGAAGTCAGCAGTTACTGAGATGCTTCAGAGCTATCATACCACAGCCCATGCGACCACTGGCATTTCCCCTTTTCAGCTTCTGAAGAGCAGACCAATGCGGACCAATGCAACTTAATGTTCTACCACCTCCCGAGGATCGAGAGAAGTATAGTCAACTTTGGGTTAGAGTTGCCTGGCAGCAGAAGAAGAGTAAATGCTACACAAATACCAAGAGAGGTGCAAAATCTTTCAAAGCTGCAGTTGGGGATAATGTTCACGTGCGCAAGCCTTTCAGCCTGGGAAAGGGGGAGTGACAGTTCAGTGACCCCTTGACTGTGTGGAGACAGACTGGGCAGAGCACCTTTATCTTGAGCGTCGGGAAAAGGTGGAATTCAGCACGCCTTTCTCTCTGCCCAGAGGGAGTAGAGGAGTCGCAGCAGGCTGATACAGCAGAGGAAAACAACGGTCCAGCATGGTCTGCTACAAGACAGACTGTTCATTGTAGAGAAAGACACTTACCCAGTTGGACAAAAGACTATGTGATGAAATAGATTTGAGTCGAAAACATGAAGACCTGCAAAGGTTGTAGGCGGATTGCTACCATATATATTATGGTGTGTGTTAAAAATATATATATATATATGTTTGGAGACATCAAGTGGTTACAGAAACTTTATGTTGTCAGACACTTGTTGCTATTTTGTGAAGTTCTGACTATCACTAACACTGTATATGCTTCGTTTAATTACAGTAGTACAATATAGTGATTCCTGAAAAGTTACATTGGAATTGCCTTTAGTTTGCATTATACACTCATGTACTCCATAGAGGAAGGTTATGAGTATATAAAAAAGAGTTACTAGTGAATACTAAGGTAGTAGTGTTCTGTGAGTTATGGGGGAGATGTAGTGTTACAGACACATGCAAGATGCAGCTGAGATGGACACTAATACGGTGAACTGTGATATTGACTGAACTACCCAGAACAGTAGAGGGCGCAGGAGAAAAGGGGAGTGGTGTTAGAGAAGAGTAAGAAAAATAAAGAGAAGTTAACCGTTCGTCTGGATCCTTCAATTGATTATTTTCTGACCAACATAACACTGGGCTTATTTGGTTTGCCAGTTTGCTGCAAAATGAAATTTGGAATTGTCAGGGGCAACATAACTACAGCTTTCCATGTAAACGGGATTAAGACTCTATGTCACACACAGAACACTTCTTGTCACATTTGTAACACTCACAGTGTATGACAGTCTCTGCCCCAACTGTTGGCAGGAATGAACAAAGAAAATTATGATTAAAAGATTAAAAAACACTAAAAAATACGACTTAAATATTACATAATTTATTGTACAATATACTATACATATGATCAGGAGCGCACATAACTGCATGGTACGCAAGTACGCATTCCTCGTACACGCGCGGCAATTCCTTGTTGTAGCAGCGCAAATGCCTTTTTATTTTATGTACATTCATGCTGTTATGACAAGAAATTACTGTGCATTTTAACATTTATGTGGCTAATTTGTACTTCTTTCGCGGCATGAAAATTAAAATGCACATTGAATTATTGTCATAACAGCGCAAATACACATAAAATAAGTAAGGATCTACGCTGCCAGAAAGACATTATCGCCTGTATCGCTTTAGACAGCGAATGAGTACTTGCATACCAGTTATGTGCCCCCTGCATATGATCATTTTTGCATATATAATACTTTGTCAGCTGCTGACATGAGATTTTCAATCCGAGACAAGTTTACACACGTAGTTACATGTACATAACAGTTTTATTACCTTGTAAATAGTCTGTAGGGTTTGCAAACTACCCCAAAGCTTTTGATGTAGCCAATTTTAGGTTTAACATAGATTAATAGAGATTCCGCCGTAAGATTTCTTGCTGTGAGCGTTTGAGTCTGAAAGCCCGAGTCTCGTGCCAGATGCATCACAGTTGGCAGGCCTGCTTACAGCTGAATTGGACCTACAACCGGTCAGTCAGAAAAGATTGTGGCTGAAAGTTGCCAACGACCTGCATAGGATCGTATTGTCTGTTATAGTACGAATGGGCGTCCGTGACAACAGCTTGATTACTTTTGAATCACATGTACTTCTTTTCTCAAACTTCTTTCAAGCATCTTGGCGAGTGGCAGCATTTTGAGGAGACTCAATACCCCCTTAAAAATGGAGAGCAAAGTAATCAAGCTAAAATTAAAATTAACATCAAAGTTAAAGTAACGGCAAAGCAATGTGTCACCTTTCTAGAAAAAAATGAGGCCATTGAAAAGAGCAGCGAGAAGGGAGAGAAAATTAGTATGGCAACAGAGGCAATCAAGAACACAGACAAGCCCTGTTCTACACGGAGGGCGTGTGTGATGTCATGCCGAAGGTAAAGCCCTGGATTTAAGAGACCTTATCAGAGCACTTGAATTAGAGTATAAAATATGCTATATCAATAATCTTTCCTTGTCTTAAAACAGAATACTGATAAGGCTGGCCGGTCTGAAGAGACTGATTTCAATCAGTTGTCCCAGCCCGGATCAGAAGTAAATTACGGTGGCCAAGATAAGACAGGATAAGATATTTAAGGTATATATAAGATAGGGATGGCTAAGATAAGATAAAATAGGATAAGATAGGCTAAGATAAGCTAAGATAAAATATAAGATAGGATATATAATGTATAGGATATATATAAAAGATATAGGAATGGCTAAAATAAGATAAAATATGATAAGATAGGCTAAGTAAAAATAGAATGACACAAGATAAGATAAAATAAGATTTGCGTACTAATAAACTAAGTTGCTCTACTCTAGGGTACCTACTCCCAGTCTCCTTTTCTCATTTTAAAAGGTTTTTTATAGAATTTCATATCCCCCATTGAAAGACAAGTAATTTGGAGGCAAGCGGGCGCGGGGAGCTGCAGGCAAGCCCTGATCCCTGCGTCGGTGTCCTCTATCCTTTCGGGACACCGAGAGCCGGGAGTCCAGCCGGGATCGACCCTTCTGGGGCGACGGTAGCAGAGCCCTCCTTCGGGAAGCGCCCTTCAGGGCCACGAGGGAGGTCCCAGAGGGGTCCCATTCGAGCTCCTCCTCCCCGTCCAAGAAGGGAGGAAGAGCAAGGGTCTGGGACCTCCTTGGGGACAGGGCCTGGATGCCCGTGAGCTGGTGGAGCTGGAACCGGGTGAAGAGGTGGGGAGACCAGAGCAGGAGGTGTCAGGGACAAATCAGGTGGCATAGGGACCAACAAAGCTGGGGTCGGTACCCTTGACGCAGGGGCCACCCACTTGGGGATCGTCGGCACCATCAGAATTGCTGCCCCCATGGACCTGGCACTCTTGAGAGCCAGGCGTGTCCCCAAATAGGGGTGAGCTGCCGGCGCTGGGTGCTCCGAGGCAGCACTAGATACTGGAGCAGTGGCAGCCGGCAAGCGGGTTCCTGGCTCAGGTGAAGTGATGATGGGCAGGGACAGAGCTGAGACAGGTGGAGCCGCTGGGACGTCCGGTGTGGGTGGAGCCAGGGCCTCGGGCAAAGCGGCAGGCGGAGCCGGGACAGCAGACTGAGCAGTAGGCGGCGGTGCGGCCGGGGCCTCGGGCATGGCAGCAGGTGGAGCGAGGCCAGCGGGTGCTGCAGCAGGCAGCACCTGGAAGGACAGAGCAGAGACAGGTGGAGCCGGGGCCCCAGGAGCCTCGGGTGGAGGCCCGACCTCAGGCAGGGCCAGCGAGACTGGCGAGGCTGCAGCAGGAGCCACCTCAGGTGAAGCAGGACTCACTGGGGTCGTCGCTGCTGGCGTCATTGGCCCAGCGACGGATTGGGAACCCCAGCCTGTGACATGGTTGCAGGCAAGACGGCTGCAGGCAGGCGAGCTGCGGGCATAAAAGGCAGGATAGGGAGCACCGTCGAGTCAGGTAGGACCGGCAGAACCAGTGAGCCGGGCTGGACAGGCGAGACAGATAGGTCGGGTAAGACAGGCAAAGCTGCCGAGTTAGGCTTGTGGGCCGCGGGCGTAGCAGCGGCTGCAGGCAGGCGGGCCACGGGCATCGCGGCGGCTGCAGGCAGGCGGGCCGCGGGCGTCACATCAGCAGCATGCCAACGGGCGTAGAGGAGGTAGCAGGCAGGTGAGCTGCGGACGCCTCCAAGACCTCCACAGGCACCTCACCTGAGTCCTCGCGAGGAGCAGCAGGCGTCGGCGATGGGTCTGGAACCCCAGCAGGCATCTGCAGCAGGTCTGGAACCCCAGCAGGCATCGGGTCGGGAGCCCCAGCAGGTGTCGGCGGTGGGTCAGGAACCCCAGCAGGCGTCGGTGGCGGGTTTGGAACCCCTGCGACCACTGGGGCCGCCGCTGCGGGCACTGCAGCAACAGCATGCTGGAGGGCCACGGGCGTAGTGGCGGCAGCAGGCTGGAGGGCCACAGGTGTAGCGGCGGCAGCAGGCTGGAGGGCCACGGGCGTAGAGGCGGCCGCAGGCAGCGAGTCGGGCACCTCAGCCAGCGCCTCCAGGGTTGGCGCTTCCTGGGTGGGCATCGTCCCTTTAAGGGACAACGGGATCCACGGGATAGTGTCCAGTACAGCCCTGATTCTGTTAAATTCCAGGTGACCTCCCAGGAAAAGGGAGGTTGCTGGTGACGGCAGCAGCACAGCTATGGTGATCCCCGCTGGGTTCTGAATCGGGAGGGGTTCCTCCCGATATTCAGCGGGGAGAGAGGCTGCGGGGAGAAAGCAAGTCCTCAGGTAGATTGCCGGGGCTTTTTCCACTTTTTTCTCCCTGCGCTTCTTCTTTTTCCTCCTGCTTTTACTGGCTGGCTGAGACAGGGTTGCCCCGGAGAGAACGAGCGGCTGGAGCTGCCTCTCCGTAACCCGCTCAACCAGCTGCCGGAGGTTTTCGCGCACTTCGACGACTGTGTCGGGTGCGTCGGCGAGCGAGCAGGGAAGTGGGCAAGCGGAGCCGGAAAGACGTGACTCAGGGTTTATTCGGGAATCGGGTAGACAGGGGAGCACACTGCAGACTAACATCAATAACAGATCTGGGGAGACTGACTAGAACGCGGACTAAATACACAAGACTACAGGCAAGAAAAGTGGAACAACAGGTAAAACAGAAGGATTCCACACGAGGTAAACGAGCGGGGCATGTTCCACATAGGGGCTGAACGGGTGAACGTGACAGAAGGTGGCGTTTTTCAAAAATTAACTGGATTATTTACAGGCGCTTTAAACACCAACATTAGCCATTAATTCATACGTGGTGGTAACACTGAAATGACTATTTCTGCGTCAAAATGAGGTAACACTGTGATTTTGATACTTTATTATTTTTTTTACTTAACCATTCCTTCCTCCCATTCTTTCGTCTGTTTATTGACGTTTAAGAGAGTGCAAAATATAAATTAACGATGCTAAATTTTTAACCCAAGACAGACACAACACTGAAGAGATGACAAAGACAGTTTGAATAGTATGTATATGTTTTATTGTAAAGCTCTTATCAAATCAAATTTATTTATAAAGCACTTTTTAAGCAACAGAAGTCGATCACAAAGTGCTGAACAAAAAGCAAATAACACAGAGTTAACATAAAACTAAAAGAAAATAAAACAGCCAGTAAACACTGACTGGCCACTGCGTTACCTTATTTTATCTTAGCTTATGTCATTCTATTTTTACTTAGCCTATCATCATATTTCATCTTATCTTAGCCATTCCTATCTTATATATACCTTATATATCCTATCTTATATTTTATATTTTATAAAATATTTTATATTTTACTTACTTGCCTATCTTAACCTATTTTATCTTATCTTAGCCGTCCCTACCTTCTATATCCTATCTTATATTTTATCTTATCCTATGTTATCTTGTTTTTTATCTATACTTATATCTTATATCTTGTGTGCCATACCCCACAAGTCCATCAACATTATTTCTATTAGTCCTCCTTCCCCAGCCATAGCCCATAAGTCCATGAATCCTTGCTAAGAGTTGCTGCTCTGCAGATTGCTGAGGCTGCCCCTGGCCTCTCTCTGGTCGCAGATCACAGGAGCCATTGGAGTCCGTGCCTCGCTTTGCGAGATCGAGGTGCGCAAACTGGGGCCTCTTCTTCGTGGCTCCTGCTTTCTCCCGGTGGGGTGGCGTATCCCTCCCGCTCCATGGGCGAACCCTCTGGCCACCGTAATTTACTTTTGATCCGGGCTGGGACAACTGATTGAAATCAGTCTCTTCAGACCGGCCAGCCTTATCAGTATTCTGTTTTAAGGAAAGATTATTGATATAGCATATTTTATACTCTAATTCAAGTGCTCTGATAAGGTCTCTGAATCCAGGGCTTTACTTTCGGCATGACACACGCCCTCCACGTAGAACAGGGCTTGTCCGTTGTCTTGATTGTGTCTGTCGCCATACTAATTTTCTCTCCCTTCTCGCTGCTGTTCTTTTCAATGGCCTAATTTTTTTCTAGAAGGGTGACACATTGCTTTGCTGTTACTTTAACTTTGATTTTAATTTTAAGCTTGATTACTTTGCTCTCCATTTTTAAGGGGGTATAGAGTCTCTTCAAAATGCTACCACTCGCCAAGATGCTTGAAGGAAGTTTGAGAAGAGAAGTACATGTGATTCAAAAGTAATCAAGTTGTTGTCACGGACGCCCATTCATACCATAACAGACAATACGATCCTATGCAGGTCATCGGCGACTTTCGGCCACAATCGGTTCCAACTGACCAGTCGTATGTCCGATTCGGCCGTAAGCAGTGCTGCTAACTTTGACGCATCTGGCGCGAGACTCAGGCTTTCAGACTCAAATGCTCACAGCAAGAAATCTTACGGCGAATCTCTATTAATCCATGTTAAACCTAAAATTGGCTAAATCAAAAGCTTTGGGCAGTTTGCAAACCCTACAGACTATTTACAAGGTAATAAAACTGTTATGTACATGTAAATACGTGTGTAGATTTGTCTCGAATTGAAAATCTCATGCCAGCAGCTGACAAAATTGACAATCCTGCATAAGTCGGCCCTTTATTTTATATGCAAAAATGATCATATGCAGGGGGCACATAACTGGTGTGCAAGTACTCATTCGCTGTCTAAAGTGATATGAGCAATAATGTCTTTGTAGCAGCGTAAATCCGTACTTATTTTATGTGTGTTTGAGCTGTTATGACAAGAATTCAATGTGCATTTTAGCTTTCATGCTGCGAAAGAAATATAAATTAGCCACATAAATGTTAAAATGCACGGTAATTTCTTGTCATAACAGCCTGAATGCACATAAAATAAAAAGGCATTTGCGCTGCTACAACAAGGAATTGCCACGTGTGTATGGGGAATGCGTACTTGTGTACCTTGCAGTTATGTGCGCTCCTGATCATATGTATAGTATATTGTACAATAAATTATGTAATATTTAAGTTGTATTGTTTGGTGTTTATTAATCTTTTAACCATAATTTTCCTCGTTCATTCCTGCCGACAATTGGGGCAGAGATTGTCATACACTGGGTAACACTCACAGCCAGACGCGGCGCAACAGTGAAACATTTACAAATGTGACAAGAGGTGTTCTATGTGTCCATTAATTCCTACATAGAGTTTTAATCCCATTTACATGGAAAGCTGTAGTTATGTTGCCCCTGACAATTCCAAATTTCTATTTGCAGCAAACTGGAAAACCGAATAAGCCCAGTGTTATGTTGGTCAGAAAATAATCAATTGAAGGATCCAGACGAACGGTTAACTTTTCTTTATTTTTCTTACTCTTCTCCGACACCACTCCCCCTTTCTCCTGCACCCCCTACTGTTCTGGGGAGTGCAGTCAATATCACAGTTCACAGTATTAGTGTCCATTTCAGCTGCATCCCGCATGTGTCTGTAACACAACACCCAGGACACTGGAAAATACTTGAAAAATGTGGTGAAGTGGATTTCAGCATTTTCTGTTCTTACATTTGTATTAGATTTGTAACAGATGTCTTCATTAGTATTATATTGTATTTTCCAGGGTGTTCCTCAACAGATTGGTTCTGTGGACTATATTAATGAGCAAACTGCTCTATCTCACTGCGCTAATTAATTTCCCTGCTTCGCTGCACCAAAGTGGTTTGGGAAGAAAGACACTGTGGCCAGAGCACTCTTTGCTTTATTGGGTTGACTCAATCCCTTTCCAAGACTCTGCAACGGACGTCTCTGCCAGACGAGCTCCAAGATGCAACAAGCCAATTTCTTTGAGGAATCCCTGTCGAAACCAGGGGCAGATCTACTGTGGTGGCATGGGGTGGCATGTGCCACCCTAAAATAATCTCTTGCCACCCCTAGTGCCACCCTAATTTTGCAAACGTCTATTTTGTTTATTAAAATAAGCTAACATTAACGCAAGTCTAGCTACAATTAATATTGAACATGAATTCTAAAACTGAATATATTGCATAACGTTACCCCCCCTTCCTTGAAAAATGGTTCAGCCTGTAGTGTCCCTTCAAAACTATGGGTGCGTTTGACTTGGGCTTAGATCTGTCTGCAGCTAACTTGACATGGAGCGAGATCTGCCGACGGCTGTAAGGGTGGAGTATAAACTGACTGCAGCCAAGTCGGACAACTTCTACTCCTCGTAGTGTGCTTGACCTGACTGTAATGGCAGCACTGCCAGAAGGGTATAGATAAAGCTATACAAATATCACTTACATGCACGTTTTTTCTTTTACAATAACCAACTCCTGATCCAAACTGTTAGCAGTGGGAAAAAATTAACTATTGTGTATAGTGGCCCTGTGTAAAAAGATAGCTGCCAGGAAAAAGATCAAATACATGTATTTAA
>JAODLD010000063.1:0-18089 GCA_026781065.1 Mormyrops boulengeri | reverse complement strand
CCGGGCCCGGGGGGCGGGGCCCCGGCCCCCCCCCCCCCCCCCCCCCCCCCCCACCCCCGCACACACCCAACTTTGGGAACCCCCTTTAAACCACCCCCCGTTTTTTTTTGGGGGGGGGGGGGGGGCGTAGAATTTTCATTCTTCAATCACTAAAATACTTTTAATTTTCCGCATACATTTTTCTTTAAAAAGATCACTTTTAAAAGCTGCAATTTGTGAGAGTGTTTAACTGGAAAAACACTGACGTTAGTGTTATGTGCAAAATATTTTTACAATGCAGTCAGTGTAGACAGCACACCTTTTAGACTCACTGCATTAAACGAGGGTGTCGGAATTACAGTCAGGCTAGATATCAGCAGTTCACCTACACAGACGCAACCGAAACTGTAATTCACCGCAATCTCGGTTTGGTATTACAGATGGCTAAGTACGCTGTGTCTATGCGAGGACACACCGACAAATTCATCTCAAGTCGTAAAAACCACACAAAGTATAACGCAGTCGACAGTGAAATTACGAATGCATCCAATCCTAAAGTTGGGAAGAAAATGCAACGTCTTTTTTGTTAATCAAGGCAATTGGCAGCATTCTGAGGTCTTTGTGTGAAATAATATATATCGTTGCAGATTCCAAGAATCAAAAAAGGCAGCTTAAACGTGGTGTACGTAAATGCTAAGAGAAATTAACGAAAAAAGGCAACACACATTAAACCCAGCAATCTAATTCAGGCGATTTCCATACTATACTTACAGTTTCTAACACCTTATCGGAATCCTCCGGTTGCAGTCCATTAAAACCTTCCTGACCCCTAATCAACACACTTGCTCAAATCCGACTTTCGAGCACCATACGGACAATGTCTTTCTGCTGGAACTGACAAATTTCCCGTGACTAATGTTCAATGGCGTATCTGAAATGGTAAAGGTGCCGATTTGCGAGCAATCAACCTCCCTCCTGGTTACAGCTGAAAACCACCAGCCATACAAAGAACAAAACGCACTGTACAGGGACGCGATGCATGTCAGCTGGAGTCACTAGTTCAGGTGATGAGGAAAGGTCAAGAACAAGGCAGGTGAGCGTAGTTCACAAGCCAGCTTTTTAGTTTCACTTGAAACCGAGATACTATCATGAAATGTCATGAAAATCAACCAAAAAGGTCTGAATAAAATCTCCTGGGGGTACTTGTCACAAATGAAAAAAAAATCACATCATAAAGGGAAAAAAAAAGATTCACACTTTGATTAAAAGTACACCTCAGAAGAAAGAAGAAAATGGACCCCTTTTTGGCAAAGTTAGTGATACGCTGTGTGGACACCCCTTGTAGAAGGTCTGCACCTCACTCTCACTGAGCATGTGGGATGAGACTGAAGTATCTGAACATTGAGAGGGAACAAAAACTGGACATTGAAGTGTCTAGTTTGGTCCCACCTTCCATATGAACATTCTTCCTTGGGTGTTTGGTAGGGGACAATGCACAGACACTACAGGACAATGTGCACTAAGATCGAGCAAATTACAGAGAATTAAATTATTGCTTTTCGTCACGGCTACTTTTGAGGCATTTCTCTAACGGGAGATCAATTAATCTCATCAAACCTCTTGAAGGACAGAGTAAAAGTAAGGAGAAAAGTGTCACAGAGCCAGTGTACTACAGGTCCATTTTCCTGATATAGGTCCTCACAGTTTTTAAATCTACCACAATCAAATATAACCAAAATATAAACAAACAGAAGGTCAGAATTCGGCTTTGGCACACATTCTAAAAATACATATTTACACACAGTACCAGAAAAGTGTGATGTCCGAGATCCAACTTGTCTCCTGACTGCATCGGTGTTTAAATTAGTTTATAAAAATCTTAAGGGAGCAAGGAAACAAGAGGAGAGAAAAAAAATAAATCAAAACTATTTACACTCGTTAAATTATTTAAAATGGCTTTTTGACATTTCGTATAGCGGCTTTCTTCAAAGCCGTGCAGCAGCTTCTCAGGTGAGGCGGGTTCCCCGTTTTTTTCCTCACAAATCATCAGTCAGCTTCAGCAGTTCCAGGAAAGCACCAACAGCCCCAAAATAACCCTACAGACAACGAGGGACACAAAACACTGGTTCCACTTCACTATCTCACATACACCCATGTAAAGATGTGATATTCCATTTGGTCTTGGTGAATAACCATCTTCACATGACATATACATGTATTTATATGAACAATTTTACACTTAAACCCGAAACATTAACCTAGACATTACTGGTATCAACCAAGATCTGAAATGCACAGACACAAAATATGTTTACAACACACACCCACATATATATCATAAAGGGGCTGGATAAAAATAACAAAATTGCCTAACAAAACAGTAGTATCAAGGAAGAATAAGAAGAATATGAATGGGGGCACTTTTGACCTACAGAAAAGACACAGTCCTTCTTGGAATGTTATTATATATGTCCTGACCTGTGTGTAATGGAATATAATAATAATTGATACTTTATTGATCCCTATGGGGAAATTGTCTTTACGCCTCCCTCAACTTACTCTTAGCAAGTTGTCTGTGAAGGACAGCCACTTGTTAGGACATCCAGGGAGCTGGGGGTTAAGGGCCTCAAGGACCTGCAGGCTGGGTTTGAACCAACAACCTTCTGATTACAGGCACACAGACGTAGCCCACTGAGCCACACGCCGTCCCCAATGTTGGACCAATATTCAAGAAGAAAAGTCTTTGGATCTTTCAGAGACGAAGTTAGAGGAAATCTACTTTGAATCTATAAATACCATTAGGACTCAATGATGCTTAGACCTGGTTAATGGGGAGGACATGGAAGGAGGCCGACTTCATGCGAGTTCATGAAACCACAATTTGTTTAGCAGAATGTATGGAGGCATTATCTTCTTGGAATATGGGGACCATCACGAGGGAACAATGATTGCACTACAAGGAGCACCTGGTCCTGTAAAATGGCCTTATTCCATTGCTAGCATGAATATCGTGAGATGACTGCCCTTTATCAGCAAAGACGGGGATGAAGGCATCCTTTGGCTTTTTTCAAAATTTTCAGTTCACAAATTCAATTTCAATCTATTGAGACACACATCCGGGTCCTTGAGGAAAGGTAATCGACCTACGGTGGGGGTGTTGGGAACAACAGAAGCACCTCAACAACACTGTCGGTACTGCGCACGCTGCCTTGCCACTCTCGCGTGACGCTTGTCTCCGAGTAGCAGAGTACTGGCAACCCGTGAGAAGTGGTGGTACGATAAAGATTAAAATATAGCAGTGCTTAATTTTTATTACGTATATGATGACCGCGTATATGATCCCACATTTGTGCTTGCAACACCCCGGCACACGCTTCCACCTTACCCCGACCTGCAGAACTGTCGTAAACATGGAAATGAGTTGCGTTGTGAACCTGCGGTCAAGTCAAGTTTATTCTATAGCACGTTTACAGCAGTTGTAACACTGCACCAAAGTGCTGTACAAAAATCATAAAAGAATCATAATAAAGCAATAAAAAACAACAAAACAGCAACAAAAGACATGAATGAAAATAACTTTAAAAGTCTGGAAAGGCTATTGAGAACAGATACGTTTTAAGCCTAGATTTAAAAGCAGCAGTAGTTTAATATCACAAATTTAATATCACATGGTAACTGATTCCATAAACGAGGCGCAGCAATTGCAAAGGCTCTATCACCCTTCTGTTTAAGCCGAGATCGGGGGATGTGCAGGAGGGCGTTACCATTAGATCTCAGGGATCTAGGGGCTGGCTGAAAGTGAACAAGATATTCTATGCAAGATGGGGCCTGCCCATTAATTACGATTAATGTCGATTACTTTTCCTCAAGGACCCGGATGTGTGTCTCAATAGACTGAATTTGAATATGCAAGCTGAATATTTTCCAGGTAGGATAAATGCAGTTTCAAGTTACTGGATTTCAGATTCAAATTAATAAATTCAGGTTCAGTTTGTAGTGCGACAACTGCAGATTCAAATATACAATATTCATATTCAGTTTCTAGAGGCACAAATATCAGCCCATAAGTGTGTTTCTGTTATTTTGTCCAACCCCAGTATGCATAAAAAACACACTCATATAGCTCTATCTTTACCTCGTGTTCCAAAAACAGGGCCTTGAGTTGTCCTTTTGACCAAAAGTCCATGGCGTAGGCCAGCAGCTTTGTTGACACCATATTTATCCGGAGGAAGTTCCCAACAAAAACGATCCTGTCAATTTTCTAGGAGGGATGGAGACAATATGTGACTATGTGAATGCCTTCGGGTCACTTCAGGGCCTAGAACTGTTCTGCTGTTACCTAACTGTGGAGTGTTTAACTAAACTGGACTGGACACATCAAGAGTCAACAAAGATCTATAACTGAGACACAATCACTGATTAGTGTTACGCACATGGGTAGTTCACATCATAATGAAATCATTCCTCACTACAAAATCTAAATTTTAACTCTAAAATAGTACAGACTTCAAGTAGAAAGGAAAAATGTCCTAAGGGCCTTGTAGTGGACTTATCTAACAGCCCAACATCAAGTTGATGATATTCACCCAAGGAAAAACATAGTTGCTAAATGTAAAGCAATTCCTGGATCAGGGTGCAAGGAACAAAGGTTTTAACGTCAGCAGTTGCCACTTTCAAGGGTAATTTTTTTAAGGATATTGACGGACATTGAACATTTATCCAAGGCCATTATTTGCAGCCCCCTCAAATGTCACGCAAACAGGGCTTCCAAGTGTCGTTCTGAGCGCTCTGATAGCCCTGTACAATGCTGCTTGATCACCATGCCACAAGGCAACACTGTAAAGAAGCTCAAAGCACACAGAATTGTCATAGAACTGCTTATGTCTCCCCACCCAAAGTACGGTATAAGCTCTCATATCTGCCATTCGAGTAACAAGCGCAATTCTAGAATACGGAGCAGCGCGTCAGAAGTCCTTCCATATTTTCCACTACTGTTTATCTGCTATATTGAATATCCAATATTGTGTCATGTTAAAATAACAGTACAATAGTTTGCATGTATAAAAGGATTAAAGTAAGTGAAAGAAATTGTTATTCAGTATATTTCCCAAGAGAAACATTTAAGTATCCAGAAATTTTCAACTATCCGGCTATAAGAACTCCAGACAGGTATGGTCGGCTTCATATACATTAACTGTGGTTTCTAATACTTCATTTCCAGGTGAAAAAAATATTCTTTAAGTATGAATAGATGCTGAATAAGTAGATCTTTGACCAGAATTGATCTGGTGTCACATTTAAACATGCAAAAGATGCTTCCTATTTTTTTTTTTAAGAAAATCTCAGCTCCTGCCAAAGTTTAATGCCCATCACCCATCTCTCACATGTAGAAGTTCACAGAAGTTTTAAGAACATCTGCAGGACCTTCAGCACACATCTAATGGCATTTAATTACCTCGTTCACAGCGCACATGCGAGCAATGGAGCCAATGTTGTTGGTGATGGTGACCAAGGTGGCCCTGGCAAGGTCCTCTTTACTGATGGTGTCTCTTTTCTCTTTGCTCATCATGTGGCCAAAGCTGTAGAAGAGAAAAAGCAGAAAAATTATTGAGAAATGTTGAGTATTACATGGCTAGTTATATGCGTGTCACTAAGCAGAACCTAGCAAAGATGAAATGGAGAACAGGCTAGACGCCCCTCACCTGGATGCTACCGCTGACCCTTGCAAACCGAAGCGCTCATAGTCTCCTCCGTAGATGTCTTTCACCAGCTTATCCACATTAGTGCTGTCCCCCTGGGCCGCCATCTCCAGGGCTTCCTCGAATGTCTCGCAGCCGGTCAGCAAGCAGCACAGGCCAAGGAACGTACCGCCCCCCAGGCTGGAGGGGCAGGAGGAGAAAAATCAGACCACAGGGACCTGTAAACTTGGCGTTTTTATCGGTTAATGTTCAGACCTGCAGGTAGGAGCTCAACTCAAATGACATCATCCACCTAATTAATTACGACGATCCTTATATGTATGCGGTAAAAAATTTCGATCAAAACAATCCCCAAATACCAGCGCAAATCGACACATCACTTGTTTTACAGGAGGCGGAAGTTATACAAACCTCCTTGGTTAACAAGCACAGTCAGTGAGTTTAAAACGTGTAAAAAAAATCGGTTTGAAAGAGATTAAATATTTGCCCACTTCACTATGTCTAAGAATAAGAGTGATGCCACAATGGCGAGTGAAAAAAGAAAGTGATTACCTTAGACCAGACATGGCCAAACTACGGCCCGCGGGCCATATCCGGCCCGTTTAGTTTTTTAACTAAATTTGTCTAAATTTTATTACTTAATCGCTAGAATCCCTGAAGCCTACGGAAATTCTCGCACGCACCTCAGATGGATACCCCCCAAGCTGCCCGCCCCCTCATCAGCGCCAATCAACACCTATTGTTTTGCAAATGAAACCGAGTTTCACGGTTTCAACCTCGGGTCTGCACAGAAACGTCTTTCTAACAGTGTGGTCTGAGGAATTGTAAAATACACGCAATAATTTATCGTAATTTTAAATGCGATTGAATGGCTTCTCTTGATTCGTTAATTGCGATTTCAGTTTCCCCAAAGTATTTGATTGAACTAATACATGCATTTGCTTACTCTCTGTAACAATCGGTGTTGATCTGTTGTTTCAGTTTTAATGTTCGATCACGGCTAAAAGACAAATTAATTAATGTATGTCGTTAAAATTACCCTGGCATGACATTAGCGCGACATATGCATTATAAATGTGCCGACAGACAAAGCATTTTTACAGGTAATGAAGACAAAATGGAACTTGCATCTTACAATGTGTAAAGACCGTATGAAGTCCAAATATCGTTAAAAATACGTACAATAAAGGCATGTGCTAAAACACACCTTCATTCTGTTAAAAACATGTAAACAATGACGTCGCTACGTGCGAAACAGATTGCGCAGTTATGAGCACACAAAAGACTATAAATTACTCAGGACGTGTGTGCAATTATGTATGGGATCCCATTGTGGCGCACGAGTCAAAAAGTTTGCCCACCCCTGCCCTAGACAAACCTGACATAACATAGTGAGAGTAAGATTGGAAGAGAGCTAGGCTTTAAGAAGTCAACAAAATGGACTATTCCTTACAAGACTATCATAATATGTAAGAGTATTATACCATGTAGGTTATGTATGCTTAACTATATTGAGATCAATGAATAGCAGAGCAATTATAATTTTTACAATTGATTATATTTGATCAGTAAGGTTTTAATTAACACTGGAGCAATTATAATACACTGTAAGCATCAAACGTTGCACATATATGAAGATTTAATAATTGTTAAAAAATATTACTTCCTGTATCATAGTCCCGTGTTACTTCTACAAAATTCTACAATATTTCCTTTAATCCACGGCTCTGTAACTGCTGTTTTCATTTTTTTAAAACTGCACCGTGAATCACCAGTCATTATGAGTAGTTAATATCTGATTGGCGGAACATAGTGATTCTACTCTGGCAACCACCAACTCGCAGGCAAGCCATATCGCAGCAGACTGTCAAGACAACCCAAGAAATTTGCACTTCCAATGCTCTGCCACCAGGGGGGTCACGAACACAGCTGGCAAATGGCAGAGATTTGACTAAGCTACTTGAAAAGCCCTAGAACAAGTGGTTCAGACAGGATTGAGAACTGCACCGAACACTCTGTACAGAAGCTTTTCTTTTTTTTTTTTTTTTTTAAATCCTAGGAATAATTGAAGTTCAAATTAAAATGACATAACTAGAAGGGAGCCATTTCAGCTTCTCCCTGTAGACCCAATAAACTTAAAACTTTTCATATTTCCTCAGTTAAAAGAGTTCTGTGACACGCGAGTCACGTAAACACGTGTGACTCGTGCAAGAATACGATCCCCGAAAGAACGATGCACCTACCTGGTCCCAGTGACCCGTTTGTAGTCGTCCTTGGAATAGACCGCCAGTATGCTGACCCCAGACCCGATGTTCACCAACAGCATAGGGAAGGGGTTGTCCAGGCTGCATGGCCTCTTGACGCAGTTCTCCGGGTCGGACGGGTTTTCAAAGAAGTAACACTCCGGATGGCCGTTGAACCCGACCGAGTCAACATACAGGAGGCCCTGGATGAGGCAGTCTAGCTCATCCAGTTTCAGGAGCTGCAGGTCAGCCATCTGCAAAGACAAAAACGAGGGAAAAGGGGAAAAATATTAACACAGGCTAGCGGGTCCTCTTCAGCAAAGGGCTGCCCTTTACCCTGCCTGATTTAAAACCTTTAAAGTGATACAAGGAGATGGGATACACCAACACTCATCCAGAGGAACATGTAGCCCAACCCTCGGCCCTTTCATGACCAACCCAACAAAGTAGGCAGAAGAAAATCACCATCTTCCTCCCACCCGCACCACCCACAAGAAACACCGTCAGCCTCCGCACGCACCGTTCTGAAGTCCTCCTCGAACTTGTAGGCCCCGCCGCCGGTGGCACACAGCGTGGTGTGCAGGCTGGAGAAGTTCTTGTCCCGGCCCATCTGGATGAAGCGGTGCATGGCCTGCGTGGGGAAGCGAATAAAGTGCAAGTTGCCCTTCCGGCCACACATGGCCAGGTCTTTCAGCTCCAGGTGCACGTCGCGGATGCCAGTGTTGCCGTAGGCTGTGTTGTACGTCAGGTACTTCCGGATGCTCTTCAAGTTCTCCACCTCCTCCTGCTCCTCCTCCGCCGTGATGTCCTTGGGCTCGAAGTACACCAGCTTGACCAGGGTCCCACCGATGTCCATCCCAAACCATGGAAAAGCTGCAGCATAAAGCCAATTTAACCACTCAAATGAATGAAGAACTCCATCGATGCTGCAGAATCCTATTTCTTTTCCCCCATTGATTTTTCAAAATCTGTCCAGACGATGCCTTGCAATATCATAATACCGCATTTTATATGCTGCATGATATCAGCACACATTCATCCATGAACCCTGATTAAGATGACCACAAAGGGGACTATCACTCATCGAACATGCCAGGAGAAGCCGCTCGATGGTCCTCGTCTCGCCCGTACAGAAACGTCTAAATACGAGGTGGGTTTAGTGAACATCCAGTGGTTTTGCAGATCGAGCGGAAGAGCGGGGCATGATGAGGAATCAGCTCGCGTTTGCCGGAACCGGCTCTGCATTGGCACCTGGGGGCCTGTGGTTGTCATGGAAACGACGGCAAAGCAAAATGCCTGCATAGAAAGTCAAATTAAAAAAACACAACTAAACCTTACTTCATGCACTGATAAATTCTCACAGACAATAAAAAAATGGCACATAGTACCACAAAAACAGATATACAGATGATGAAACAAAAAGATGGAGACTGAAAAAAAATATCTAATTACTGTAGAGCAGGTCGAGTATGATATTTTAGATATGATGCCTGTTATAAAGGCAGGTTTTCTGCAGCTGGGGCATGTCTTTAAAAAATAGTTATGAAGGCAAAGGTATGACAGATCCCTTTCCTGTAAGCCAGTCGGCCAATAGACCAGAAGATTCACAAAATGTCTAGCTGGTCTAGGTGCGCTTACACAGAATGAGGCTATTTGTGATGTGTAACAAACACCTTTGGCCTTATAAAGAACGCCCAACACGCACTAAACACAGAGTAGAGACGACAAACCCAGCCAGAACACCAGAGCAAAAGAAAAGCAAATTTGAATTTTTGAAGTGGAAAAAAACAACATATCTAAAGTCCTACATGAGGACCACAGTGAAAAAGGGCCGACCCAGTAGAAGAATTACAGAAAGCTGTGTCACAGGGAACAGGGGAGACTTCATTGCTGTAAACCACCTAGCATTTGCACGGGATATATTTATACACATAGGCGCTAAAACTAGTCACGTCCAAGATAAAACTGTTAAATTTGGTTACAAACAAGAGAGGTCCTCAGTCAAGGATACTCCCAACACACTAGTGCCATGTGCTGAAGACTCACTGGAAACTGCTTCTCTGAATTCTGACTTTCACCGTATCTGTGTCAATTCCAAATTTCATCTTCATTAGCCATGCATTGATCCATAAGATACATGTAAAAACAGAAAACCACAGCCACCAGGAGAAGGGGCTGGGGCCAATTGTCTAGCTTGGGATGGAGTCGGGTTACAAGAATTATCAGTGCTCATATTTTCCACCTGTCTCCCGTTCTCTGGCTCTGTTTGGAGTATTTCAGAGCAGCGAGTCCCAAGTCTCCACCACACTCTCCTTCCTGTGCCTCACGGCTCTGTCCACGGGCCCTGCCCAATGTTTTTTCCACAGCCATTTACACGCAAATTAAAGCATCCCTGTAGTTTTGCAGTCTATTACCGCCTCGTCCTGTCATTTATCGGAAGGTGGGCATGACGCTTGCACCGGATAGGACAATGAATGCAGCCACGCCACATGGAGACGGAGGAAGGAACGAGGACTTTATTTGGGGGATGACAGCGGAGACGGGTTTAACAAAAGGAGTGGGAGGAACAAAGACAAAATGCAGCCACTGTGGCGTCCGGGAGAAGGCAGATGTGTAAAAAAAAAAAAACAAAAAAAAAACAAAACAAGTGCCACAGAGTGGGCGGAGTCAAGAATTGGGATGGGTGTGTCCAGGGGGCTGAGAGGAAGGAAAATTCAATCTCAGTCACTGACAACAGCTTCATTGGAAGCTCAGTCTAGCTGCACTTACGCCTAGTCGCTTCCTTGACAGCACATATATTGGTAACATACTATATGCCTCACAAGTACATTGCTTTTGACACAAGCATCTACTAAATAAAAATAAATTATAAATGTAAATGTAAATAAATGTAGGAAAACACTACCTCACAAAGCAGACCTACGAAAGTATCAGATAACACAGACATGTAAAACTGTATGCTTACTCAATTATTACTTCAGCCTTGGCTAACTTCAAATTGCAGTGGCGGCAATATCTGCAGTCAATGATGAATATTGCCGTAATGAAGCGGCACTCCTGACCTTTGAACCTGACGTTCTTTGTTGTGACATTTGACACTTCATGCCTCATGCCATAAGAAATTAAACATTCACTGACACCGTGTTTATAAAATCTTACATAACTAATATTTAAAACATCAGCTGTTGCAATGAAACCAATTATGATTTTTTTTACAGGTGGCACAAGAAAAATGCATAGGTGTTCAATATGAAATAAATTTACCAAATATTTAGTAGCACAGGTATCACCAGAGGTAAAGAGTAAAAATCCAAACCAAGATTTTGTTTCAACCAACCAGTTGAGTATAGAAAGTCACAGTCACAGAACACTCAACTGGTGGGTTGAAACAAAACCTTGGTCTGGATTTGTACTTTCTGGACCTGCACTATACACCTCTGGGTATTACAAACCCAAAATACTTGTGGGGACACATCATGACTTGAAATACACTGTCAGATCAAAAATACCAAACAAACAAATAGAGATGAGAGAACTGCACACCTCCTGTCAACAGTCCCGCAGCAGTGTCACATGACTTTCTCATGTGACCATCTGACAGCCCTGGACCCTGCGATGCCCCATAAGGACACCGTGACAAGCAGTGCATGTAGGTGAAAGGTGTGTTTACTTTCCTTCCATGAGGTCCATCGCGCAAAGTGCTCAGCGGCCACAGGGGGAGCAAGTGAGCAGTGTGTCAGTCATGGAAAGTGGACACACACCTACTACCTCCAAAATTAACCCATTATAGTATGTAAAAACAAACACTGCCTGAGGGGGTATGCAGGGCAATACTGGCATACAGAAAGAGAAATAGTTGTCCAAATTCAATAAGGCTATTAAAAGCCATAAACAATTGTGGTTTGAGATTAATATCAATAAACGATGACCCTATCAGGCATACAACAAAAATATTTTATAATAATTAACTTTATATTAATGTGGTCTGAAGTGTACCTGTACAGTTAATTATTTAGGGAGGTCAAAGCCATATTTTTTGATACTGCAGGCTGAAGGACATTTAACACTTAGGCTATGTTCACACTGCCATGCTGAAGTGACTCAAATCGGATTTTTTGCCTTAATGTGACACAGATCTGATCTTTTCAAATCAGATTTGTGTCACTTTCATATGTGGTACTAAATCTCATACGTGTCTGATTCGCGGCCATGCGCCCTGAATGTGAACGCTCAGATCGGAATTCACGTGGCTTTTTGCTTATACGCATGCGCTGACAGAGGTACTCAAATGTAGCCCTCGACATTCTGAAGTTCTCTACAAACTGCTCATCTGTATATCCATCCACATCACAGTCCCACCATTGCTGGCTCCTTTCTTGTACCCACACATCTCTTGGTGCAGCAGTTCCAGCAATAACTGCGAAAACAGAAAAAGCTAGCCGCCTGACTTTTTTTCTCCTTTTCGACCTGCTCACGTACAGCTGATTCACCGTTTGTCGTCCTCCAGAGCAAAGTGCGATACATGCGTGAGCTACTACCGCCTCCATTTTTAATGCCATGAGTCGTCCCACAAATATGATGTTTTTTCTTGTCGGTGACACAGTTGACCCGTGTAAAAACGTATCAATGTGCGCATGCGTGACGTTTTGGAGGACAAATGCGTTCACGTTACAGTCAGATACAGGTCACTTGTAGTTATGAATGTGAATCGTCAAGATAGACAAATCCAATCTGAGCAAAAGATCGGAACTGAATGATGTGGCTGGCAGTGTGAACGTAGCCTTAATATGCCACTTGACCCTAATATGATTATAGGGGAATTATTTGTGTACCCATTGAAGAGGACATTTCAGTCATTATTAAGTTCATTTTGTCATTGCTGTTGTGATTTATCTGTGATGGACCGCCAGCTGATTAAGAGAAAGAGCTGTGTAACTTAGAGCAATCTGATCAATATCCCCTAGCTTAAAATATACCCTACGCTGATACGAACGCAGGAAATTTACAACACTTTTTGCAGCCAATGTCAATAATTAACAGGGATGGTCTTGCAAGCTAATCAAATTTGCTCAGCTGAATGTTGACAGGTATTTGACGCATCACGACAACCGTGTGGTCCAAGCATCCACTGCACATTTCTCAGGGAAATCTTCCCCCCCCAAAATGCACTCAAGGGAAATTCATAACTGCCCCAGCATCTCACACGCATCAGAAGATCCACTCCAGTATCAGAGTTCAGGATACTGAGCATGACATGGCCCAAGCCAATCGGGACTGACCGGGTACTGGGATGTCATCTGCCTCCCCAAAGTGAACTATACCCAATGGTTCCCCATTACATTCTGCATTATAAACAGCCCCCAAAATGGGATGGCAGATTCATATTTCATAAAACGATAAACAGAAATGCCCTTCCTGATGACTGGTAGCTAACCAATAAAGCAATACAGGTTAACATCCTGAACTCTTCACCCTGTGCTTGGCACTTTGATACTGATAAGCAGACCTATTTATTCAAACATTTAACATGAACTGTGACTGAAGGACTACAGCGGGATGCAAAAAAAAAAGAAAAAAGTGTCGAGCACCTCTGTGAACACTGAACTGCAAACCTTGCATGCTTCTCAGAGAAGACTCATTTCGTAGACTAAGGCAAAGGACAGCTTAAAAAAAAAAAAAAAAAAAAAAAACTGTGAATCTGAACATAATACAGCTGAAAGATCTCAAATAAATACGACGCCGCAAGTCAGAAATTAGATTTTGGCTGAAAGACAGACGCGTAGAAAGACACTCACACTTAAGTCAAAGACCCTTACCTGGCTTCTTAATACCCTTAAGCTTCATAGTGATGTTCAGGTGCATGCAAAATTTACACGAGACTTAATTCCAAAGACTAAGATTTATTCCTTAAGTTTATACGTGCTTTGCAGTTACTGGAGCTCGATGCTAGCTTCCCTGTGTTGCCGGTACCAGAAAACTTTCTGCTTCTTTGCATAGCGGAATAAAGCGCATTCCCCGCAGTTTTATGCGCCGGCCCTGCCCGCAAATGCCGGCCTGTCGTTGGCTGCGGAGGCCCGGCCTTCGTATCAGGAGCGCTGTCAGCACAACCTCCTGACTGGGAGGCGCCCAATGAAACGGGACTGCGAACTACCTCCAGCATTTCATCACAACACAAGAGGAGGAGGTGCCTTTCCTTACAGTTAAAGTGACCAGCTTATAAGCGACTATAATGTCGTGCGATCGAACTCCGTGCGCCTTAATAATCGCATCGATTTGCACCGATTGCGATTTAAGAAGCACGTTGACGAAAGTGCTGCAACCGGCATTTACGCGTCCGTTCATACTTGGATGCAACGGAGGTGCGCAAATCACTCGTTTATAGACAGATCTACCAATGATACACTAAACAAAACAAAAACCAAGTGACGCTTTTTAAAATTCCACCCAAGATGTTGAAATGCCAGCTACATAACATAACACACGTTTCGTACATACAGCGCGTATCTTCTAAAGAGCATGAGACGGGACATCTTATTATAGACCAGCTGAAAAAGACGGCCCGTCTGTCCCCGGCAAGTTATGGCCTTTAATCGCTTTCCTAAGGGGGAAAAAAAAAGCTGAAGAAAATACTTACGCGGTCTGTTCTTCTTCCCCGAGTCCATTCTCCTTCGGAGCCGGCACCTTTTAGCGGGGGACCCATTATTCTGCGGATCCTGGTGAAGATGGTGGAAATTTTCAATGCCACTATGGTTGCCGCTGGTGCCGCCGCCGCCACTTGATCCATGACCGCCGACGCTCCCATTACTTAGTGGCGGTGCGCAAAACCCATTTTGCAGCCCGTTGGTAAAACAGAAACCGGCGCCCTTCTGATCCGCAACTGACTTGCCGTGATCCATATCTGGCAGCCTACGCGAGGCGAGCTATTTCAGTAAGAAAAAGAGGGGAGAGCCGATTTCGCCTGTCGATGATCCGCAAACTCCCCCGAGCTGTGCTACAGAAACTGCTTGGAAAACACGTATATCTGCCCTAACTGGAACACGCACTTAGTCGTCGCTTCATTAAAACAAAAGGTGAATAGAGAATTACTAAAGCTCTTGATTGAGGTCACTGTCGGTCATTTTCCCCTTAAACACTCCTCCACTCCTTCCTGTTAAACAGCCGGCACCCTACGTCACCATTCCTGACTCTCCACCCCCCATTCGGCACTCAAGGGGAAAGCAAGGAGCAAATCGGCTCCTCTCCCGGCGCAATACAACATTTCCTGTTTAATTGTTAATATTTGTACTTGACACCTTGACACCAATATTACATTTACTAAAACCGAAATGTCACAGAGTTCTTCATTAAACAAATTATGCGCCTCATTGCCATGGGCAAATATGATAAGAAAAAACCTGGAGAACGACTTCACTCTTTCTATTTACAAAATCTATTTCATTACAAAATGTATATACATAGGTTGATATATGTATGCATATATATTATTAAATGCCTAATATAAAATACCTCAGAGCATAATGAAAACTGTATAGACCTGCTGGGAAGTTATAAGACAATGCGGGTGTCTTATTTGAACAATTTAACCTTCAACAGACAATGGGCAATCCTTAAAGACAAAGAATAGTCCCAATATCCATCCATCCATTAGGGTCGCGGGGGTCGGAGCTGGAACCAATTCCAAGCAGTATGCGAATATGGATATAACTCCTATTCATACTCCATAATAATTAACAATAAATAATAGGCCTATATTATTGTTGATAATAGGAAAAGTAAATTACGTAAGTCTTAACAGACTTCTAAATTCCTCATTTCTCAAAGTCTACGCAACATAATGGAAACACAGAGTCATCATAAGGGCCGCCAATGAAAAGGAATTGATGTGTTATGACACCAAGGGCAGATTGCAGCATATCTGCCCGCGGAAACGGCGATTTCATAATTTGCTGCTTTATCAGGGAGAGAGGTGTGTACAATTTAGAAATGCGTTGTAGCTCGGCATCTCCTGGCACTTACTGTAGGAGTAAAACGATCCTAAATAATCCTCCCGCCGTAACCTACAGCCCAGAGGTAGACCGTACCTCATGACGAGCTACCAGTAGCATACAAGACATCTTTTGATTAAACTACTTAAAAATCCCACCGGTATTAACGACGATTCAGCTAGAACACTACTACGTCGTTTTTTTTCTTTCAAAACCTCCTCATGTTTTTCCCCATTCTGGTAATCCTCTTTCTCTTAGCAGTTGACATCGTTGTCAAGTTTAAAATCTTGGTGTTGGCACCTTGCATTTGTAATTGGGAAAAAAAAACTAAAAACATTCCAGAATAAAATGTGTTCCGTTTCTCTTTTTGTACTAACGAGCTTTCTTTTCACCATTGTAAAAAATTTCCCGTGCTAACATGAGCTGAAAAGTAAGTTGCGCTAAATTAATGTTTCTGTCAAATTAACAAATATACTACCGCCAGTTTAGTCCTAAATATGAGCCATTATGTTTCATACTATCATATATACTACTGTATTGTAGAATAATATTTTGCAGTCTCTGGCAGACAGCCATGTTGCATCAGACTTTACTGATCAAGTGTGTATATGAAATTTTCCTGTTTAACGCATGTATGCAATGACATAAGTTTGAAGAATAGCAATTTCATGAT
Source organism: Mormyrops boulengeri (assembly GCA_026781065.1). Taxonomy (NCBI): domain Eukaryota; kingdom Metazoa; phylum Chordata; class Actinopteri; order Osteoglossiformes; family Mormyridae; genus Mormyrops; species Mormyrops boulengeri. The sequence goes on along the minus strand of JAODLD010000063.1, from coordinate 1,510 downwards.
GTCATTGTTCTGTCCATAAATTTCAAACTGCCAAGCCTGTAAATTGAGCACAATTCGTGGAAAGAGCCAGGAAACAGTCAGCTTCCACTTTACAGTAAGCTTAAATGGAATTTCAGATGTAGCAGCATACTGCTATCGACGGCTCCTCTTTTTATTCAGTAGAAGATTGAAGTCGGCTTCAAAAAGTGGAAAAACATGTGAGAATTACTGCAAGTGTTGCGGTTTTTCCTTCCCCGCCAAATCAGAAGTCAGAAGCCGCTCGTGTAGATCCAAATTCAGTCTTTTTTGCAACAATGAAGTTACTACCAAAGCCGGACACTTACAATACTGTTTTACACCAATTTTTATACAAGTTCTTATCATTTATCAATATCTCGTCACTTGAGCATCATCATTCCTTCAACCATTCACAATCATTGTTTTCTCCCTTGAACCACACCCCTAGGTGATAAGTTTGTCCATCATCTCTTTTACTGTTTGGTCCCTCGGCCGAACATAATGGTGGCGCGACCATCTCCACTTGGTTTTTTAAAATGCTCAGCCATGAACTTCCGGTGAACTCAGGCGAATCCCTTCCTTCAGTAGTAAACCTTGGCAGATTCAGCCTGTTGCACATTGTCTAACTAAAGGGTTGATAATATATTTGTCCTTCAACATAGTGATAAGGTATACACTAATAAAAGTGGATATTCATAGATTCAGGACTTACTTAAAACATAAAGTAACTAACAAAATCTCTTAGGCTAATACAAGGTGCAAATACATACTCAGTTGATTACATTGTGTTGATTACATTACAATGTTTACATTATGATGATTACATCATCAGTTTTGGCATGCGTTTTAAAAATTTTTATATCATAATAATTATATTCTACGTTGTATAGTGCTAAATAACATGCCATACAAGCACACGGACACGATCAAGATTCATCAAGATCATTATTCTTAGAGTTTACATACGAAAAATCATGTAGTTCAGCGAGCCATCAGCCAAGTGTGAAGTAGTGTGCTGACATACAGTCATACCTCTGCACAAAACACCTCAATCCTTTGTGGTAAAGGTATTACGACAAGCAATAGGTGTTTCTGACTGGTCCGGTGCCCGTGTGCTGATTATGCGCTCATTAGTGGACTGTGAATGTGTGGACTTTAACTTTTTATGCGTGGATTTTATGGCTTGTGCTTAGTAATCAAAAGATATAAAGCCATATGGCTTCTCACAAAAATTTATTAAAAGTAAATAAATCCTTCTTGAACTACTGACACGGAATTCTATATTCATCGCTACAATTCAAAGCGTTTGTTCGGCATTAATACTGATACCATGCCCACATAGGCCAACAGTGGACTGGTACAAGAAGAAGACGTGGCGTATTGTGATGATTTATAAATTGGCGGCAGAAATGTAGTTTCATTAAAAAATAGTAGGCCTACAGGTCCTTCTCAAAAAATTAGCATATTGTGATAAAGTTCATTATTTCCTGTAATGTACTGATAAACATTAGAC
>JAODLD010000062.1:775013-792620 GCA_026781065.1 Mormyrops boulengeri | reverse complement strand
AGAGCCGTTTGTGGGGGACAACATCAAAGGCCTTCTGGAAATCTAAGTAGATCACATCGTAGGCCTTTTTGTGATCACCAGTCTTAATCATGCATGTTCCCTCAGCATCAGCTCCCCTGCCACTCTCCTGCTACTCCCTCAATCTTTCAAAATACTTTCGCATATCCATCTGGTATATAAACTGAACTTCAGTGTCCCTGTTTTTGCTGTTGTACAACAGCAAAAACAGGGACACTTACCATTAAGTTTTTGATCACAATAACCGATTGTAACAGCAGCATTATGCGGGCAAGTTAGTGTAAATTAGTTTTAAAATAGCCAACAACGTCACTTTCCTTTCATTTAAGGAAACATAAGTAAAGTTAAGCAATTAACAATTATTGACACTTACTCACAATCTCCAACAATGAAATTATCTGGCCGCTTCTTTGTTGAACTGCGGATAAACGTTGCTACTGGCTAACAAGCAGCAACATGTAGCTTTCGCCTTGGTCCTAATGCCCGCCTCCTACCAGCCAGCACATAATTTTAATTAAATAATGATAGCTAGACTTACAGTATTATTTTTAATTTCAATTCATAGTCTTGCTTCTATTTGTTAAATACCTGCGCTCAGTGATATCTTGTAAGAAATGTATGGATATGTAATTTAAAAACAGTATAATAATTACTATATTTTTAGGGGGGGCTTGGGATCGTTTTGGGGGGGCTGAAGCCCACCCTAAATAGGCCTAAAGACGCCCATGATCGAGACCAAGTACAAAAAGAAAAAGAGAAAAACTTACGGTCATGTTCTCTACCAGCCTTGGCCGCTGCTGGTGCTTGAGTACCAGAAGTGCCTCTAGGTAGTAAAGCACCATTTGCTTCTGCTGACAGGAGATTGTCTTGTATCCTGGTTCCAGCAGCTTTCCCAAGACTGCTAAAAAGTCTCCGCGGGCAGCGTGGAGGACCGCCAGACACTGGGGGGGCTTCGGGGACTCTCGCGTGAAAGATTCATATCTGTTTGGCATTGAGGAAACGATTTATGTGAAAAGAATACCATTCCTACAGAACAGATAATAGCTATATGTGTGTGGGTGTGTGTTTGTATGTGTGTGGGTGTGTGAAAAATGTTCCCCACAATGTTCCCCACCTGTTATTCTGATGTTGTGGGGACCATTTTTCAGGTCTCCACAAAGATCTGGGAATGCAATCCAAAAACTAAAAATGCCAATGTCTTGTATTTTGTTTGGTTACTTATGGTTAAGGCTAGGGCTGGGTAGGGGTTAAGGTCGTCATTTTGGGATTGAGTTGAGTTTTCCCCAGAGAAATGAATGTCCCCACAAAGATATAATTTCAAACCTGTGTGTGTGCATAAGACAAATTCCAACCTTTTTTTCGTGGCCTCTTCGCTCACTTGTTTTGAAAGGGCTGCCTGAAGGCTCGCAACAAAATCAATGAAATCGTTGCACATCTGATGCAGCTGGCTGTCTTCAAAACACAAGTCAGTGCTGCGTGTGTGGAATTTAAGGAACCTGAATTTGACAGGAAAATAAAGAGACAACAACAACCATCATAAGTTTAAAAGTATTTTGCAACAAGTGACATGTTAATACTTTTACAAGTACATTATGTTTTGCAGTAACCAATACCGACCTCTTCAGACTCTTCATATAATTCTGGATAGTCTGCTTGGAAAGCCCAACTTCAGAAAGTTCCTTGAAGTACTTTCTGGTATCTTCATGCTTCCTGACAAAGTCCAAGCTGGGACACGAGGAATCGATGTAGAACAGGAATCGGGCAACGTTTTCCACCTGAAACAGGTCAAAACAGTTTAGTGACTGTCACTATTCTCCTCATCATGTCATATTTGTGCCATTTGGTTTATAGGTCGCAGGAGATGTAGCAGGCCCCTCTGGAAGAGGGGGTACATCTAACACAACATGTCCCTTTGCCTAGAGTTCCTTGACCAACATAAAATAAATTTCCAATATAAAGCTTGAAGTGAATAATTGTGAAAAATTATGAAGAGCACATTACCTCCTGCTTACAATTTCCGTTGATTAAATCTGTCTTGAGGTACATTCCAAAAGCCCTCAGGAGGGGATGATTTGTGGAGTGCTTCTGATAGAGTCCCCGCTTCTCCATGGCCGCCCGTACTGAAGTAGTGCACTTAGAAGGCCTCTCCCTGAAACGACTATATGTCAACTACATGTTTTTTTTAATCCTGAAATTGCAACGAGAAATGTGACATAGTGATTTGTGTCTTAAAACAGGCACTCTTACCTCTGACAGAGCTCATCAGATCCCTCTTCAGGGGTTTTTCCAGCTGCTGATCCTCCTGCCCTGTTTGGTGTCTCAGTTGCAGGAGCCAGAGCAAGCTCCACTGGAACAGGGGGCACGTACAACACTGCATTTCCCCTGTCTTCCAGCTCCTTGATCAACCTGTAATGCAAAACAATTTACATTTCCAATATAAAAACTGAAATTGTGGCAAAAGTTAATGATTAAATCCATAATTAAAATGAGAAAAATGTGTGTAAACAAGGACATAATCACAAAAAGAGAATATACCTGTTGATAGGAGAGGGGTTTTGCAAAATTGACACAATGAGTCCATACTCCCACACAATGCCGGTCTGCAGCAGCTCTGCAACTCGTTTCTTTGCAGAGTCGAGGACAGCAGCGATCTCCTCAGCTGTGGCCTTCTTCATGCAAGTCCTCCTTAAGTGCACAGATAGGCTGGGATATGTCTTCTTGCATCGAGTGCAGTAGAGGTAATGGCGGTTGGCAGGAGCACTGAGGGAGAGAAAAGTTATCCTTCATTATTTTCTAAGTACAGCTACAGCAAAACACAGGCTTTCAACAAAATATGCATGAATAAATGAAGCATGATATATTTAAATAAGCTTGAAATTATGTACTGCATTGTAGCTAATTAAAATAACATAAAATATTAATTCTAAAACCAAACTTTATAATACCAGTAGTAACGGAGAAAAAACATTCACTTACTACAGAGAATCCATTGTCCAGAAAAAAAATCGAAATAAATGTATTCTTCCAAAACGGAGAGGCTCTGACCTTGGCAGAGCAAGAAACAGGAGTGATGTTTTACTTGTGGAACTAGGTAATACAGGTTGTACCAAACCAATCAGAGAATATATCTCAGATGGCCTAATTATAATAATGCAAATTTCCCCTGAGTAAATAATGCATACTGATCTTTGGTAATAGCTCTTTTCAGTTTTGCACTCAGGTTCTCAATAGAACATTCCTACACTTATGGCCGTTCTCATCAAATGGAAATTTAACTGCAAGCACAACTGACAATCTGTGAAGAGAAAACAATCCTGATACGGTTTCCCAGCTTCTCACCACGTCCGCAACCACGTAGAAATGAAAACATAGGTACTCACGTTTTTTTCCAGCAATATTTTTTAGGATCTCACACAAACTTATATAATGTGAAAAGGGGGGCGGTTAATTTCTCACGTTCAAAGAAGCACTACCGCTTAGTGTATTAACAGACCAAAACAACAATTCTAAGACGCCTTTGCTACTTCCTCCCTTTCCACAAGATGGCTGCCCCCATTCAAAACACACGGCTCTTAAAGGGACCGCACTCTCCCAGCACACACGCACTCGCTCAACGCACATTACCTGCTGCATCTCTGTAACGCATAAGCTACAATATACCATAGCTAAACGCATAATCCACATTGAACTATAATTGTGGTGAATTATGTTCGTAATAGACTGAATATTGTACTGTAGTGAATAATGCTTTTAATATTCCCTGCAACAAGCCATTTGCAATGTATTATATGTTTGAATGCTTTTCCATTTTATTTTAATCGATTAATATGCCGTAAAAGTGATTTGTAGGCCACCATTTCTGGACACCATTTTTAAAAATACTGAATTAATGTTTTTTTTAAATAATACAGGAAAAAACATTGACGTCTCTCGGGAAAAAAATAATGCTACCCGACAGCTGCATACTATGGAAGCCCGTTTCCGCCTCATAAAATGAAAATGTGTTTATTAGTTTTAAAATAGCTTATTAGTTTGTCATAATTATGATATACAAAGTCGAAATTATGAGATACTAAGCCATAATTATGATACAAAGTCGAAATTATGAAATAACCTAGACCAATCACATTTCATCATATCATAGGCTTAGATCTAGGGGGGAAGCCGCGTTTTAATGCTCATAAATGTAAGGAAAACAAATGTCTCATGCAGTCAGAGGCAGTTCAGGTCTGACAGTTTCACAAACTGGACGTCAGAATTCAGATCCAGACGACAGGCTGCAAGAGGCCTCTTACCATTGCCTCACAGATGCTGAGGAAATATAATTTGTGGGGCATTGCTTAGATGTTCAGCTATTTACAAATTAAATTGATTCACCATCTACACATTAAGGCAGACGTGACACAGTTCCAAGTATTTTGATCATTTACATCTGACATTTAACACCAGAACCATCGGTGATTTCTTTATCACCCCCTTTAACTGCAACGTACGGCGTATTGATACCCTTTGTTTCCGCTAATGGTCCATCACATTAGCATAACGTTCGTCCATTAAAAAACACAATGGGAAAACCATTTAAATCCTCACAGCTACAGAGTTCCTGTGGCCCCAAAAAAGCCCCCAAACCCATAATACAGTCGTATTTACGTAATGCGTTTGCTTTCACTTTGCATGCCTCGTCTGTCTTTAGTGAAAAGGAATTCAATGCAGAGCCGCCTAACCAACACACATACCGATTTCAGTATTGAGGAATACTTAAGTACATTTTATCCTTTGCATGCCTTCATCAGGATTTTTTTAAAACCAAGTAACATAAGATTCCCCCTGAATGTTTTGATTTTAGTTTTTTTAGATTCTCTAAAACGTCACGACCTAAATTATATTAATACATAAATAATACTAATATTATTAAATTATCTTGCTGTTCTCCCTCGCATTAATTAATATTTCTTAAGGATTCATAATAAACACTTATTTATTGATCAATTATGAATCAATACATGCTTTACGAGATGCATCTGTCTCATGTTGTTTTAGATTTATTTGAAAATTTATTGTATTCTTTGGGTAACGAATGGATACTCGGGGCACCCGTCTAAAGAATTAATAATGAATCATGATCCACTGAGTCCAAAAAAACATATTTTTAATTCATATGTAATATTTTCAAAGTTATGCAAACGTCCACTCAAGTGCACTGCATGCATTTGCAACATAAAAATATTATAGTATAGCAATACTGTATTTCTTCATTAAACTGCTTGATCTGCACTTGAAACCCTTTGAATACAATCACACATAATTTATAGGGTGCCACCTTAGTGTGTGCTCTACCGGCTCAGTTCACTTTTCAGCGTGTTCTCTACCGGCTCAGTTCACTTTCCAGCGTGTGCCCTACAGTGTTCTCTGCAGGCTCAGCCCACCTAATAACAATGTAACTTCAACCTTTCTTTTGACTTTATTCTCAATGTCACCCTTATTTACCTGAAACTTAAACAGTGAAGTGTCGAAAATGTGCATGTGTTATTGGAACATATTTATTTATGCTCCACCCAGTGGTAGAGTGTGAAAGCCAGTAGCGCACATGCTAAAGGAGTACCGTTCATAGCATCAACTACCCAATATGAGAATGTTTAAAAGTTTTAATTTTAAATAGTTCAATGTGAATGTCTGATATTGATCACTTTTATTATTTCTTCACATGACTACATTTCTATACAACATGGCTTAGGCTTGTTAGCAGCAGTAACTAGTTGATTCACCCATCCACCCATTTTCTGAAGCTGCTTATCCTATTCAGGGTGCCGGGGGGTCCGGATCCTATCACAGAGCCTATGGGTGCAAGTTGGGAAACAACTGGGCACCAATCCTTTACATGATACATTCACACACCAGTCACTCAGACATGTACATCTATGGGCAATTTGGTAACTCCAGTTAGCCTCAGCATGTTTTTGGACTGTGGGGGGAAACCGGAGCACACAGAGGAAACCCTGTGACATGGAGAGAACATGCAAACTCCACACACATGGAACCCTGGTGGAGACTCAAAATAGTTGATTTATTAAAAAAAACTGGGCAATTATATATTATAACAACATTGCAAATTGATAATCATCCTGCCATGCATTAGGAAAATTGCACCATTACTTAAATGTAAACTATGTGTAGGCTGATTTGTGTCTTGTGCTTGTCAAATCACTTCTGTCTTCAGCATCTGTCACGCTCACCAAGTGAACCACCCGTTCAATAAAAAAGGCCATGAAGAGACCGCAAAGCCGAGAGGCATACAGTTCATGCCGATCTACCCAGGGGAGCAGAGCCCTGAGCATTCTCATGGCAGTTTCCATGAACCCCACATATCTCCAATACTAAGCCTGCATCTCGCCCCTGACATTGTGAATGATAGTTGTGTCTTAAATAATTGACAGCGAACTAAGCAGTCTAAATATGTGACTAACAATAAATAATTCACAACAGGAATGTGTTCTGCAGAGCCCTGCTTTTTGTCCTTCTTTGTGGATCAAAAATATGCCTCAATTCTGCAAGGAAGAAGATTAAATATTAATCAGTAAGACCACACACCTGCACTAAAATTTAAGGTTTAAGAGTCCTTCCCTTTATAATACAAGGCTCTTTACAACTGATGTAATGGCTTAAACTTTATATCTGAGAGTAAAAAGGGTTGCTGAAATCTGTTCCTGCTCTCAGCACTTTATTTCACCACTAAAAACTGAAGTTCAGAGTATTTTCTTCATTAACCTTCATAGGTCTCTATAATTTAATGTAGTATAGTTTTTAATGAAAAATTACAGCTGAAGCTGTTGAGTGTGATCTCCATCTCCTTTGGCATAATCCTGTCTCTATGGAATTGACGATGACCATTAGTGCTTATTATTTATCATTTATTTTCCTACCAAATTATGCAGTGACTGTGTGTAACACAGCATGGCAGAAGCAATTAAGGTTCCAGCATCTTCTGTAGTGAATGTATGGGTAATAGTACATGACATCCCAGGTTTGGGGTTTATTTTTCATGGAAATCTATTAATGTCAGCAACATGCCTCAAGCTGGTTAATAATGCCTGATATCTACCAACATGCATAGCCTGCAGCATGGATCACGAAGGAGGATTTCTTAGCCGGATACTTTGTCCGATTTAAGGTAGTCTGGACTAAATGCAAGTAAACAAAGATAAACTCCATTTAGACTGGGGTACCTTAAATCTGACATCACCCAGCTAAGCAAGAAATCTGGCTTCTTGATACAGGCCCCTGGATTATTTAGAGGACTGAATATCAGATTTCCTCCGTTCCGATGGATTTATTTGATGTATACTTTGTTACACTGAAGATTAACCTGATTACTACAGGTCCTAATTTTCCAGATATTGAAAAATCATGGGCAGCATGGTGGCTCACTGTTGGCTTGCACCTCTGTGCTGTTTGCACAGATTTTTCATGCCCCCACCCCCCACCTCACCGAACTACACACGCCAATCATATCACTGCATAGAACATACGAGCGTGAGCACCCCGGCCATATCTTTTGCCCAGTGATACGATTGGTGTTTGGAATTCAGTAGAAAAAAATAGTTTGTACATTAGACGGCTTACTACAAAGTCTGTGGATCGTGATTTCTGGTAAGAGACATTGCTGTTGAATCTTTCAAATGTACTTTCTGGCACTTTATTAAGCATTGAAAGAATGCCATTCATTCCCATTATATTTGAGAGTAGCCCAACATCTCTATGGCCAAAATCTCTGAGATTAGGCAATTCCCGACTGAACAACCTAGATGGATAGATAGTACCTGTTGAAGTATTGTAAGTTTAAAAAAAAAATTAAAAAATGAAGTCACCTGTAGGATCTTACAGTTATCTAAGAAACCAAAGCTTTTATTAACATACCCAGGCTGTATTCACATGAGAGGATTTTAAAAATAATATGTTGGTATATGGTTTGTTTTGGTGGGTGTACTCCTGCTTTATGTTTGCCTTGCACTTTGTGGGATAGGTTCCAGGCCCACTCACATGACCCTGCTTAGGGTAAGCATTAGGAACATGGATGGATGGATGGATGGATGGATGGATGGACGTGTTGTCAGTCCCATGTCAGTCCTCTAGGGGGAGACAAAGAGTTTGTGTATATGGAATGTGTGCGGCTGTGGCCCTAAGAGGAGCATCTGGGGCAAGACTGCAGGCCGTTCTCATTGCAGGCAGTGCACTTCAGGGCCTTGAATGAATCTGTGAAGCAGTTCCGGAATAGAGACATCTTGCTACCATGGCACACGGGGCACGGGATGAAGGCAAAGTCCCCACAGGTGGAGCAAGTATGCGGGTGCTGCACCTTCTGGAATGAAGAAAGGAACGTTCAGAGTTTAGCAAATCCTAAGTCTTATTTTATGTCCTTAGGAATCCATTAAATCTTGTAAACAAACTACAAGTCCTGTACCAGTGTCATTATCTGCACACCAATTAATTGCACACTATTGAGGGACATACAATAGTATTGTATCTCTAACAATTATTCTTTTATTAATTTATTTCATATTATTTTTGCTTAAGATTTGCAGACCGCTATCACTTACACCAACAGGCAGTGTTCCTACTAGCTACCATTTGCGTGGATTGCTGCCAATTCAATGCCCAGTGAAATAGCCATTTGTACAGTTATTTTGGCTGTTGTGATTACTGTTTACAGTACCTGCCACCTTTGGTGGGTTTCCTGCTTATTGAATTATCTTGCTATGGGTGGGTGAGTTCAGGGATTTCCTAACCTTTGAGATTTGCTGATACATAGCAAATCAGACTTGGCTTTGGCCAAAGAGGCTCAACCTCAGGCAGTCCCAGTGTGTGCTCTTGAAAGCTATGCCTTCACCCATTATGTACCAGCAAATTCTCTGAATGTAACCCCCATTTATTATTGATGTCATTTTAGGAGTCCCCATACATTTTCCCTGGCCCCTGGTTAATGCATAATTGATACAACTCCACAGCTAATCCATCCTATGGTGTGACTCGGTTGATCCACAAGAGGGAGTAACACCACCTTTTCAGGCAGATACTATTATAGATCTAAAATTCCTCCCCATGTGCTACTCCTTTAGCTAGTGCTAATGCTAGTTAGCAAGGTTACTGTGTACCTTCAGCTCGCTAAATATTGCTAGAACAAGGGTACATTTTATGCTTAATGTACCATACGTTTTATATCTGTGTCCCACTTTGGCACCTTCAGCCATTGAAGTGACGTGAAACCATGCTTGCAATGCAGTGTTTATGTTTTTTTGTGGAGCCATACCCTGGGGACTGAGGAGACCGGGTGTAAATAGCCAGACAAAAGACTATTTTCACTCGGGTGAAAATAGACATTCTGAAACTTAACTGACATTAACTTAATGTCATTTGGGAGAGCTTTTTCATGAAACATTCCTTTTTAAGGTATCTAACAGAGATTTGGTAGAGTTAAGGGTGTCTACACTGATGTGTTGTTGTGTCAGAGTGTGATAAACAGAGGGAATTAAGAGCATGTATGCTAATGAGTGGCATAAAAGTTTGATCAAAATTTATGAAATGGAACAAAGGAACTGAAACCAGTGGCAAAATTTAGATTCCCTTGATGAAACGCAGAATGCTACACTATTACGCTAAACCAGATTTTCATGTAGTTTCTGATGTAACCAAAAAACACCCCAAAACATTTTTACCTCAATTTTGGTGAGAAGATCCTGAAGCTCTCCTGATTCATTCATACCCAGAATTTTCTCAGCTCCCTGGGAAATAAGCACATAATGAACGTGAGGTGAAATACCACATTTTTGGTCAATAAGTATGCCATTTGTAGTTTTCTTAATAAAATGACATCTAAACAAACTTTATACAAATTTAATTGTATTTGCATGGTCCTTTGCCTCAAGGATTACCGACTATATATTACTGGAGTACTTCAGCAATATTTGGGCTTCAATGAGAGCAGAGGCCCTGACCCCAAGGTAGTGTCCATCGATGAAGACCACCGGCAGAGAGGGTAATTCTCCCACCCGCTGGCACCTCTCCTCCAGGTCCTTGCCGAAGTTACTGTTCAAGGCCACGTTTCTCTCCAGGAACTTGACCCGGTGGTTCTGGAAGATCTTGCGCACGAGCTCGCAGCGCTCAAACGTGGTTCGCACCACACGGAAACTGGTGGTGTAGATTGCGATCCGCCCAAACTCGAGCCTCACTGTTGGCTGGGGAGACATAAAGAGCACGTTGCCAGGTTACCATGGCTCATGTTCAAAGGCAGTGGCCCATACAAGCTATCTGTACCCAGTGCTATGATTGTTTCATCACATAAATAGTGCTAATGGTAAAAGGGTGTTAATGGGAGGCCTGCTGATTTGGCTCCAGTCTTTCATCAGAATCTGAGCTTGTTTTTGTGTGTTGTGTTCCATATTATAGGTGTATATTGGGAGTATGTTTTTCCCCCAGATTTTTCTCCAGAGCAATAACTGCTCCCCCCATAATCAATCTGACTCCTCCCATACTGTTGGTTTTGCTGTATTTTTTTGCACATAATACTGCCAGACATACACTGTTACTGCTACCAGACACTTTATACCATCATTATCTTCATATACTGTCCCATACTATCATATACTGTCCCATACTATCATATACTGTCATATACTACCATATACTATCAAATGCTGTTTACGCTATGCATTTTACACTGTTGTTTAATTGCTATTTTTCAGTACTATTTTGGTTTTGGTGTTGATTTTTATTTACTACTTTATTGTTATTTTATCTTACTTTTCTATTTTTATTTATTTTATTGTCTTTTATTGTCATTGAGTATGGAAGTTGCTAACTCAACCTCATTGTGCGGTGACAATTGTATGTGTGCAATGACAATAAAAATATTCATTCATTCCTTAATTCATTTATGCATTGATTTATTTTTTCATGTCAGCTCTGTACATGCAATTCCTGCTTACTAGTAGCTAAAAACCAATAGCACAATACAATGAAATCACTAGGCAGGTTCCTCAAAGTCCTTATGTGCTGTTAGCAATGCAAATCTAAAGCATATTTATTCACTTCAATAATCTAACAATAACAAAATTTTAATAATAGCCAAAGACACTGGACCCATGAAAATGATTTCTGACAAGAAGGGAATTGTTAACAAACTGATTGTGCTTTAAACAGCGGAAATTCTGAAACCACCATACACGATATTGCTATATTATGCAATTACTTTCACTTTTACGTCAAGAACGGGGGGTCATATACCTTGGACAGTCTTCATTTTGTCAAGTTTACCTAAAATGGATAGATTCTCAAAATAGCACGTGGTCAATGATTATGACAGCATCAAAAAGCAGGAATTCCATCCAAAATGAGTAAAATAGACATTCTGCAAAAAGCAGTCAGTTAAAAATGTACAGTGAAACACAATTTGAAAAGCTACAAAACTTGAATTCATGTTAAACATAGCTACTCAGAAACAATTTTCATACATCTAACTTGTGATTACCATTCATAAACACAACAATGAAAACAATACTTAGCAAGAAATAAAAATCACATAACACTTAAAAACTCACAAACTCAAAACAGAAAAAAATTCATCAGTCTCCACAATAGTTACTGTCAACAGCAATAATTTTTACAAAAGAGCATAATTCAAGCAAGAGGAGACTTCTTGTCAACTGTACAAATATCCATAAAAAAACGACACGATTTTATAACTTAAATTACTAAAATATTCAGACTTTAATTTCTACATTGCAATATGTCTGTACCGTGTTTATTTCACACAATGACTCTCAGGTGGGTCATAGTCATAAAATTATAAGTTGATTTACAAGAAAACAGATGAATCCTCACAAACGCCTTTCCCATGGGTGGGCCAGATCAGATAGTAGAGACCTCAGTATAGATTGTTAGACCCTTTGTGTTGTGAGCTCATGTGACTTCAAACCATTAAGAGGAAATTAGCCGATGGAGGCTGTTGCATAATGTCTTCTGAGTGGTTTAAATTCACCACCGGCTCTGTTTTGCAAGTGAGTCTGAAACCTCCGAAACAAGCTTCTCACAAAGCACAGCTCTATGAAAAAACCTGTGATCTTTGAATATCTCGCTATATATAAAAAGTAACAATTAGGAAAAATGGTAAGGTCCAGTATGTTATACATCTATGCACCATTAACTTTGGCCAGTTAAAGTCAGACAAGGTTATTTTAATATTGTGTTTATTGGATATATCATATCTCTAGACTTGGATCCACCTGATTATGCAGGTTTAGTGGTCAGTGTTATATCCAGCTCTGATTTTCTGTATAATTTCTGTAGACCATCAAGGCCTGTTAAGAAATGCTTCCAGCTACCAGTCACCAGGGGTCCTTAGTTCCAGGTGTGGGCAGAGGAAAGGATACATCTGCCACAAGGAGACTCCAGGGGAGGTGATGGAGGCAGAAGGGAGATGGGGGGTATTTATGGTATTTATTATCCAGGGGCGCTCGACACATAAACAGATTCCGATTGGTGACACAGGAAGTCCCGGTCTCAGCGGTTCCCTCTCTGTGGAAGCGTGCCACCCCGCAGCAAACCCTTGAAAAAACACAACCACAGTTCAGCCAGTTTGGTATGAGCCAGACAGCCCCTATTCAGGCAGTTTGGTATAAGCCAAGCAGACCCTGTTCAGCCAGTATGGTATGAGACAGGCAGACCCTATTCAGTCAGCATGGTATGAGCCAGGCAGCCACTATTCAGTCAGCTTAGTATGAGCCAGACAGCCCCTATTCAGGCAGTTTGGTATAAGCCAAGCAGACTCTATTCAGTCAGCATGGTATGAGCCAGGCAGCCACTATTCAGTCAGTTTGGTATGAGCCAGACAGCCCCTATTCAGGCAGCCTGGTATGAGCCAGACAGCCACCATTCAGCAAGTTTGGTATAAGCCAAGCATACCCCGTTCAGCCAGTATGGTATAAACCAGACAGCCATTATTCAGTTTGTGTGGTATGAGCCAGACAGCCCCTATTCAGGCAGTTTGGTATGAGCCAGACAGCCCCTATTCAGACAGTTTGGTATGAGTCAGACAGCCCCTATTCAGGCAGTTTTGTATGAGCCAGACAGCCCCTATTCAGGCAGTTTGGTATGAGCCAGACAGCCCCTATTCAGACAGTTTGGTATGAGCCAGACAGCCACTATTCAGGCAGTTTGGTATGAGTCAGACAGCCCCTATTCAGGCAGTTTGGTATGAGCCAGACAGCCACTATTCAGGCAGTTTGGTATGAGCCAGACAGCCCCTATTCAGGCAGTGTGGTATGAGCCAGACAGCCCCTATTCAGGCAGTGTGGTATGAGTCAGACAGCCCCTATTCAGGCAGTTTGGTATGAGCCAGACAGCCCCTATTCAGGCAGTTTGGTATGAGCCAGACAGCCCCTGCACTGGAGATAACTTCAGTGGAACAGAGATTTGGTTTCTTGCCAAAAAAGAGATTGGGCTCCACTTGGAATGATTCCCCCTTTGTTCCCAGAGTTGCACACCCTTGACGACCTTTTCAAGGCCCCTGTGACATGCCAGAGCTGAAACTGGAAACTCTCCTTTTAGACCTCAGTGGGACCCATCACAATGTAATCAGCTGACCCCCTGAGTTTAGGAAAAGATTTGGAAGGGTTCAGGGGGAAGACCAGGTCCCCTTCAAAGTACAGAAAATCCAAAATGCTGTAAATTTGAAATAGTATTCCTTCCATTATCTATATGAAACCTATGTCTGTGTGACCTCAGCCCTTTGACTTGCAGTGAAGTACATCCTACAATATCAATGAAATCAAGTGACCGCAGGAAACACATTTGCTATGTCAGCAGCAGAACACTGGCCCATCCTTCTATACCTGGTTAAATTTGCCTAAAGAATTGGGCTTGTATGGGATCATAAAATGAAACCATGAAACTGTAAATATGATTATTTTGCATTTTCAGTCATTGACCGAGTTAAGCCACTTCCCTTTAATTGTATTACTGAGTGCTCTTTAATTAAATTGGCCAGTTCAGTGCATGGTAATCAATTATCCAGTGAATTTGGTTCAATGTGAGACTGAAATAAACAAACAAGCAAATAAATTAATAAGCAAACAAATAAATAAAAAAGAGACTTGCTTGTATTTTCAATATGGCCGACAAATCCACATGTGGCTGATATTATCAGCAATAGTACCTGTATCTGAAGCAAGTAATAAATATTGCTTCTCTGTCTCCAGGATAAAATTGCATTTAGCGGAGAAACAGAAAACTTATGAATATTGATGGATTTGCTAAAGGAGTATATATATCAAGTGTGTTGTTTTTCCTTTTTTTATTACTTCAGCTTCCCACAGTCAATTGCCAGCTTCTTAATGTTGATGCTGCGGTTTCTCTAGAAGGCCGAAGACTGTAGGCTTCATTAGCGTGATATGGCTCCCCCCTAACACTTACTGAATTGGTCATTAATCTTTCATTTGGCAAGCATGTCGTCTAGCCTGTGACGTCATTCGGTAGTGGGACGGTGAAAGAGAAAGTTCAAGAGAGTCAAGACACCATGGTGAAATGCTGCAACTCCAAACTCAAAAAGAAACACTTACTTATATTGGTGCACCTGTCTCAATCTCCCTCAGCTTCTGCATTTATGACTGTACAAAAAGTTTTGTGCTTTATCCAGTATGGAAGCAGTTCCGGAAAAAAACACTCATTTCTCACATAAAAGGGCATTTTCATCGGTAACTAATGCACTGGCTTCATAGGTTAGTTTATAAGATTCCATAAAAGGTGATGACAACTTTATGTTCCTTTCATGCTCATTTTTGTGTTCTGTAAGATATTGCATTTTTTAAAAGAATTACAATTAAGTACAATTTATATATGTAAAAACTTAAGTGAAATATCTATAAAGTGGCAGTTTTACATATTTCCAGTGTGTTTTTCTGGCCTTAATTTAGATAACTAGTTAAGATGTCAGGCTGGATTGCTTTGCTATATATTTATATATAAATGAATACGAATGAAACGCAAATATGACAACAAATAGAAATTGGAAACGAAATATAAGCTTGGATGTTGCATTTGAATTTTGATTTTCCATTTGCGTTTTTGATTTTGCATTCAAGTTTACGGCAGTATCCTAACTAATGACCAGAGTATGTCAATGGCTGATGTGGAAAGTGGAGGAGAATGAATGAAAGAGAAGACAAGATGAGTAAATGGCCAGAAGGCGCCAAAGGGATCCTTACCCCATAGACACTGCTGAGGTTGCTGAAGAGTGCCTGCCCGGCACTCACTTTATGCTTCACACCTCGCACAGTCCCGTTTTTACTGAGGATGTTGACCCGCCTGGTGCCGAAGGGTCTGTCCCGGCAGGCCCCAGCGTACATGAGCAGGTCGTCAGGTTCGCTCCCGCTGTCATCCGGCTCTGGGCCCAGCAGGCCGTTGAGGTGTCCGCTGGCATCATTGGCCGGGGGTGTGCTGTCCCGCTCTGCCTCCGAGCTGCTGTTGCCGTCGGAGTCCAGCGAGTCCGAAGGTCCCTCATCTTTGAACACCTCCTTCAGGATCCGACCACTGTTTGCCGATGACACCCGAAACCTCACTTTTTTCGGAGGTTTATCGTCCCCGGCTTTCGTGTTTGCTCCCTCCATTGGAAAAAAAGCAACACTTTTACATGATCCGGGTTCTACATTGTGTCTCAATGAAGTTTTGTTGGGTTACACAACATGGCAGTCTTCATTTGTTTTCTTTCGCGTGGCCATGAACCCATGCGTTCGGCAGCCCAGGGACTCTGCGGGAAGAGGCGTCCGTGTTGCCACTGAGCTGGTTAATAATAAATGAAATTCTGCTATAGTTACCCTGCCAACTGACCAAGAGGAAAGCGATAGCCTTGCATTAAATAATTTAGCTTTCTTTGCTAACTTTTCAAACAACAGAAAAATAAAGTCTTTTTATGAACGTTTAAGAAAGCTGGGGCTATGGAAATATTCCTCTTCCTGCCACTTTTACCAAAAGAGATATGATGCTTCTATAATGACCAAATGAAAAAGTTCTAAAGAGTTCCTGCTATACTTGACTCAGATGACCCATTACAGAGTGTGATTAAGAGTTCAAATAAAATAGATCTGCCTACACCATATGTACAGTAATTCATAAAAACACCTATAAGGAATAAATTGTCTGTAAAAACAATATGGCTGACACTTTTACTTAATAATCTTAATTACAGGTCCCTTTTTATAGATAAAAACTGACCTTTCGTTATTTGAAACTATAAGTTATAGCAAGTTCTTTGTAATGACACATCACCACATGATGTGTGATTAGGGCATCTGCCTAATGTAACTCCAGTGTGATCCTGTCAGTGTAAAACATTTAGCTATGTGACTTTACATTTGTAACTGTACACTATACAAGCTATGCAAAAAATAAAACTGGTGCTTGATTGTCATACTTTTAACTGTAATCTACCAGAAAAGCTCCAGTTTTATGTGTAATACATTTGATCGCAGGTTATATTGACCACAGTATACTGCCGAAAATTCTCTCTTATGAGGGAGGCATAAGCAGCACACGGAGGGACACTCTTCTGCTGTATATATGAATCTTTCATGGCCCTGCATCTTGGAGGGAACTCCAAGCACCTGCTGCTCAAACACCTGCTGCTCAAACGGGAGATTAGATGACCTCTAGAGACATGGTCTATCTCACAGGTGTAGCCAAGATCAATCACACTGATTAAATGCAGCAAATTATATGCAGACTGACACACGTATCCATCTGCCTTTCATTTACGTGGTAATAAGACCAAGTGACATGTCATGCCCAAAAGAAAAGGAAATGAAAATCGGAGACTGGAAGATTAAGAAAAGCAGGTGTTTCTTCTGATAGTGTGGGTTAAATCTTTCCTATTTGTCTTATGACATTGACAAGGCTAGATCTGTCACTTCAGTTTCTTGGGTATAGGGTGAGTATTGTTCCAATGGGGCACTTTCTGAAAATATCCTTTCTGGAAAAAATCATGTCAATGTCTTTAATCCCAAAATGATACCATTCTAAATACATTAATGCCCCTTGAACACTAAATAGAAAAGAAAATAAAGTATTATTAAACACATATATTTACTGCAAAATATAACTGTCCCATTTTGCCTGGTGTCCCATTTTCACAATACTCACTCTATATGGAAAACTCCAAAACAATATATTGATTTTGTGTTTTCATATAGCCAGACTATGTTTTAGAGTTTACTTTTCTCACAATAGGTAAGAAGATAGCGGCTATACAGGAAAGTTACAGTAAATATGACTGTACTCTAGTTGTGACATCACAGACTAGTGTGAGTTGTTGAGTGAGGGTAAGAGAGGAGCATGACTCAGCATATTACAGAGTCACCCACGGCTGGTGTTAGTACCAAAAACATGACTCGACATCTCCTCACATGTTTACTTCTGCTGATACTAGATGTTAAGATTGGTGTTCGCTTATGAACAGATGCGGTTATGGTGATAAGAACATAAGAACATAAGAAATTTACAAACGAGAGGAGGCCATTCGGCCCATCAAGCTCGTTTGGGGAGAAC
>JAODLD010000062.1:762042-774068 GCA_026781065.1 Mormyrops boulengeri | reverse complement strand
ATATCTGTACTTTATATTTCTACTCCCTGCGTGGATTACCTTACATTTATCTATGTTAAATTTCATCTGCCAGGTATAAAGTGATAAAGGTCTCACACGTAACAGCTACATTTCCTGACTGTAATGTTACATATCAGAGGTATAAAAAAGTGCGAATAATGTTTAGGTTTCAAACAAATTAGATGTGGTCACACAATGTAATTCAATTGAGATTACAATTATAGCTCAGTGAAATAAGGATATAATGAAATGTTAATTTAATTTTTTTAATCACTCTCTGTGTGTGCTTGCATATCATGCTCTGCATGTATGTATATGCATGCACCGCAGAACTTGGGGATTCGGGGTCGACCTGGGTGGAGCATCATTAAGAATGTAGTGGTAAACAACCACAAAACTTACCTACAGATAACTGAATGCAAACTGATAAAACTTAATCAGTAAAAGCTGGAATTATATCCAGTTTGTTAAAACAGAAAGTTATGTCTGAGTTTTTCAGAAGCAGACCGAGAAGCAGACATGACTTGTTCGTATGTGTTCCGCGGTCCATGCGTATATGTGTCTCCTGCTGGTTCACTTCCCTCCCACAGTTCAGACACACTTCAGGTAATTTGGTGTGACTATGTGCATCTGGGCCCTGCACTGGGTGTCCTGTACTTCCTGGCAAGTTCCAGGCTCACCATGACACTATCCTGCATAAGTAATGCATGGAAATGGAAGAATGGATTTTTGTTTATTAACTAGATTATTAATTTGATGTGATTTTTTTTGCATCTTACAGTATTTCCTGCCCATTCAACTTTCACCTGTTCATGCTGGTTCTTTTCACAGGGGGCCTGGAGTCTATCCCAGGCAGCATAAGGCGCAAGGCTGGGGGACACTCTGGACAGGATGCCAGTCCATCACCAGGCACATGCATACATACACAGTCATACCTGATGGGAAATGAACCTCACTGCATGTCTGCGGGAGTTATTTGGGACTGTGGCAGGAGACCGGAGGACCCTGTGGAAACCTATGCAACACATACAAACTCCACAGATACACAGGTGGAGGTGTGAGACAACATCGGTACCGACTGAGCCTCCGCACTTCCCGCAACACGAGGTTCTAAAGGTAACTGACATGAGTATCATACATATCTGACAGATCTTTTTCAAACTTTGCAGATACATGGCATCTATCAGTTTAACAGTGTAATGATGATAATACTTAGCTGTGCCTACATACCAGAAGAAGCGACTTCCAATAGCAGCATCAGCAGGTGTTTTATGGCCCTGAAACCCAGACGTCCCTGGAGTGCTTCCATGATGCAGCAGAGCAGTGATGTGGCTGTAGCAGGAAGATTGGGTTGATTAGAGCCCCTTGTGGGGTCTTGGGAGATAGCAGCAGCCTGGTGGAACCCCAAAGGAAACATTTTACATCAGTGACCCTACAGTGACACTTCGAAGCTGCCCTTGTAATCTGGATATGTGCTCTCACTGAGAGAGAGAGAGAGAGAGAGAGAGAGAGAGAGAGAGAGAGAGATGTCAGCTTATGTGCTTGGAGGTGTGTGTAACAGCTTGTGTGTTTCCATTGTCAGCGTGTGATCATGCACGTGTGTGAGTGTACTGTGCATACATGTGAGTCTGTATGTGCCTGTTCTTGTGTTTGCGGTGGAGTATAATGATCCCATCTGTCATTTTTTGCTGTACATTATGTAAACAAAAACATCGTAATTCTAGAGGGATTCATGTTTCTATCTGCTGATCTGGGAGGTCAGGAGTGAAGACAGAGCACAGCCCACTGAGCCAAGGTTCAGCAAAAGACGTTGATAACATACATCTGGTGTTGTGGCAGGGCGGGAGGCTTCAGACAATCCTGCTGTCAGTACGCAAATTTTTGCCAACCATGATTTCTGTCTTTCTCAGCCATGACAATTTTCAAGTGATGTTAAGCATGGTTTTCAGATGCATGAAAACATTATTACCATATACTTGAAAATAAGAATCTTGCAATAAAAAAGGCTTTTCTGTTTTAAGTGAGTCAGCTGGATCCAAAAACAAACATAACAATGAAGAATCTTTATGTTGGGTTCTATTTTCTATGTAGAGTACGTTTTCTAAAATGGATGACTTGTAAATAACATAATGACCGGTTCCACTGTATACTGGAAGTGTCTGTGTGTGTAACAGTTGTGTGATAGTAAAAGTTTGTGATAGATTTTTTTCATTCAGCATTTTCATTCTTCGGCCCAGGCACTGAATACGACACATTATTCTTGAAACGCTGAACTTGAGGCTCTCTCCATTAATCCATCTTCTAAGCACTGAGCAGTGAGGGCTCACATGGGATCTGAAGCTTCCCTCAGCTCTAGCAAGTGTAATACTTACAGAACTGTCAAAGAAAATGAAAAGCTATTTATCTGGGTAGTAAGTATATATTTGCATAGAAAAAAAACACAATTTCACATTAGAATGCATGCAAATAAAAAGTAACAAGAATTTCTTCTGTTCTCCAAAAAAGTACCGATATACAGCCGAGGAAAAAACGAAGAGATCACAATATTCTGTTTCATTTCTCTGCTTATGGGTGTGCATATGTGAATTTTATATATATATAATATATATATTAGCAAACTGTCATTTACAGTGTCTCCTGCTTCACCTTATTCTTACGGGCTGCTGTCTTGGAAGCATCCTGATGCTCAGTTAACCTTCTGCCAGCAGAACCACGATTAAGCCAGGATTTAAAAATGTTTGATTTGTTTAAAATTGTAGAGCAGTCTCTTAATTTTTTCCACGGCTGTATTACTGGATGGCTAGAAGATCACTTCAGTGCTTCAGTTCCAAAAGCTCTCTCTGCTGGGGCACCGCAACCATTTCAGGTATCCATAAATCTTCACCCCCAGCTCAGTTCATTATTATTATTACTACTACTACCACTAATAATAATAATAATAATAAAGACATCTTGCTCTCCATGGCACATAGACACACATGCAGGTGAGGGCATGCTTGGCAGTGAAGGGCAGCCACCTGCAGTGGGGCCCACAGAGTTGGGGGTTAAGGGCCCTCGACATGTGACTATTCTGCCAAAGCCAGGCTCGAACCAGTGACCTCTCATCCCAGGCAAAGAGGCTCCAGATTTTACTTAATTAGGTAAATAACTTGATGAGGTATTGATTAGCCAAACAAGGTATTTTAGTGGTCTTGTCAACAAATACATATAAGTATTGGATGGCTGCTGCAAATACCGGCTTGAAAAGTTTGAAAATGGCTAACCTGACTCTCTTTCATAGACATAGAATCATGAAGATCAAATAAACATCCTTTTCTTTGACTGCCTAAGACAGGAGTGGCCAATCTTATCGGGCCGGTGTGTGTGCTGGTTTTTGTGATAACCTTTAGGTCAGCAGTTCAAACCCAGGTGTGAGGACTCTTCAGCCAATCAGTCCTCTAATTAGTAATCTAATTACACAGTTGCAGTGAAAACCCGCACACACAGCGCCCCTTTCTGGGTAAGATTGGCCACCCCTGGCCTAAGACCTTTGCACAGTACTGCATATACCAAATAGCAACATAAGTGGCACAGTGGTTTAGCAGGTAATGTGTTTTAAACGCTGCTTCAAATACGTGTGTAGAGTTTGCATGTTTGTGTGTGTGCGTGTGTATGTGTGTGCATGCGTGTGTATCAGGTTTATATAACATTGTGGGGACCATTTTTTAGGTTCCCATAAAGACCTGTCAATACAAGCAAAAAAACTGAAAATGACAAAAAGTCTCATATTTTGTTTGGTTACTTATGGTTAAGATTAGGGCTCAATTGAGAGTCCCTACAAAGATAAAACCTGATACAAACCTCAAACCTGTGTGTGTGTCTGTCTGTGTGTGTCTGTGTATGTGTGTGTGTGCACCATGTGATGGACTGGCATCCTATCCAGGGTATTCCCCTACCTTGTTTCCTATACTGCCTGCGATACACCCCAGGCTCCCTGCCTAATATGCTTCCGAAGAAACTAATATGGGTGTTCTGTCCACTAGAGGGCAGACATAACCTACAGAATGAATTGCTCATAGAACTCAAAGACTGCAAGACTGAAGACTGAAACCATGTTTAAAATTCCTGTTGGCTAACTTGAGTAGTAAGGTAATTTGGTATTGTTTATTTTCTTACTGTATCAGACTATTTATAATACTTCCCACAAAATATATATGTATACTGTTCCTGTGAAATAGAAGATATATCCTGATTTGTTCCTATTACTTACAGGGACAGGCTCCAGACTCACTATAACCAATGTGTAAGTCTTTTATAGGAAACGGATGGATGGATGTACATGTATAGTACTACAATATGTTCAGCTTTATTCAGAGGTGAATAGTTCATGTTCCAAAAGTAAAAATCTAGACCAATTTTTTTGTTTCAACCAACAAGTTGAGAACTCTATAATTGTAACTGTCGATTGTAATTGTCGTCAGAGTAAATACAGAGGCAAGAAGAGCCTTTATTGGTGAAACGACTGGGCAAATCTGGGCAAAATGTCAAAAGAAAGGGTGTCCTCCCAGACAGCATTAGTGCTCACTGTCAAAATGCAAAGTCAGAAGTCATAAAATATCAATGCCACTGTATTTAATGATGATAAGGATATACAGGGTTTTCAGTTCTATACACCTAATGGCAGCTTTTCACAATTTCTGATTCCACAGAATCTAGAGTTTCTATGGTATGCAGGGATCTGTCCATGTTGATTTAAGAGGCAGTCGTAAGATTCTTTGACTCAATGAACCAAATTCCAAGGAGGATTTTTTGGAACTGGGCCTGTGTGGGTAAAATGCATAGGTAGACACAGTGAATGAGCGCAGTGGCTAGGCATGGTGGACACGCGCTTTCTTTGGCTGCTGTGATGGTGAGAAAATCCAAATCGTCTCTTGTTTCTTTAGCTCTCACCAACAGCCTTTGCTGCATTGAACTGAGTTTCTCTGTGGACTTGTGGGTATCAAAACATAGGTCTGAACTACCTATGACTGACTCAATCACCAGTGTAAATCCCTGCTTGGTACAGAAATGCAAGGAATTGAGATCAATTGAGAGATCTGGATTTAATCTAAACAAAATTCAGTATTCTGATTAAACGCTATTAGTACTGACTGCTTGACACAAGTCAAAGCTGTTTGCATTTAGATCGGAGTTCGCTCAGAGTTAACGATGCCCTGTGAAATGGATTTCTGAATATGTCGGGCAAACCATTGTGAAATCATATTGCCATGGAGACTACAAAGTGCAGAGCAAAATACTATTTAAAAATCAATGTTTTCAAAGGGATATATTCAAACTTTCTAAAAAGTCCCTGATATCTTACCTCAGTTTTTTACATAAGGTCTCAAGATACAAGGAAAAGGTTTTCAAAAGGTGACAACAGTACCTTTATCTGTGCAATAAATTATTTAAACACCACAAATTGAGAATGTCAATTAACTACATTATATATAGAAGAAAAATGATTGAGTCACATGGACTCATGAACACTTTATGTGGAAAATTACCATTAGTTAAAAATATCTGAACTATTGACACATCATTTACTTGTCAGGTCATTGATATTTATTGCTTATTGGGATATATGCATGAAAGGTGGTCTTTTTTCTGCACACTGGTATTTTATGCATGGTATGGTATTTCATACCTTAAACAGTAATGGATTTACAGAGATATGTTCACATCCATTCCAGATTCCGTTTCCTGGGTTACCTGCAGCAACCTGCTTATCCTCCACGGCCACTCCCACCTCTTGCTGCATATTCTCTATAACTGCTCGCACCTCCAGTCTATTTAAGGCTGTCTATTTAAACTTACTCTGTTCAGTCTTTATATTTGCCTGGCTACCTGTCCATCAGTTTTCCAGTCTAGAATGCAGCCACACTTCCTCATCTGTTTACCTCACGGTCAGCAGTGTCGGTCCACAGTGAGTACATGGACACCTGCTGTAGAAAAGGCAAAAACTGACACCTGACACTGAGAATGAACATGTTTCGGGGGCAAACCTGTTCCCATTAGTGTTTGCCTTCATTGTTTCAGAATCTAATTATTTCTTGTTTCATAATCTAATTATTTCTAATATTCCTGAATTCTGAGTCGTGACATATATTGGGTCATATCCTGATTATTCTAGTAACGCCTGTGAGCACACGGATGTGTGACTGTGAAGCACAGAGAAAGGCACCGTTTTCTGTCACCTGAGTCGTGTGAACACCCCCTCCATTTTAGGAACTGATGCGGGAGAGCGGGATGCCAGCGGCCCGAGAGTGGGGATGCCAGGGACCCGAGAGCGGGAATGCCAGGGGCCTGGAAGCGGGGATGCCAGGGGCCCGAGAGCGGGGATGCCAGGGACCCGAGAGCGGGATGGCAGGGGCCTGGGAGCGGGGATGGCAGGGGCCCGAGAGTGAGGATGCCAGGGGCCTGAGAGCGGGGATGCCAGCGGTCCGAGAGTGGGGATTGCAGGGGCCAGGGAACGGGGATGGCAGGGCCCGAGAGTGGGGTTGCCAGGGGCCCGAGAGCGGGGATGCCAGGGGCCAGAGAACGGGGATGGCAGGGGCCAGGGAACGGGGATGCCAGGGCCCCTTTCAGCTGCCTGTAGGCTTTCTGCGCTTCATGAAAGTAACGCAGTGGGACCAAAGCTTCCAGCAGTCAGTGGTGCATAAAGGTGACATTTAAACAGATGGGGTTTTGGCATGACTTTCGAACTGGAAGTTATTCGACCCTGCAGATGTCGATGATCTAACTTCAGCATCCAACAAACCAGCAGTTTTATTATTTTTTGTTAAATATCCCCCAAAATGAACTGCAGCAAGGCAAACATAGACATATTAGGATGATGGTGTGATTCACGTAAATATGCTTGGTTAGTTGCAGTGGTCACTGTCCTTACACATCCCAGCCCTTCAGTATTTTTGCTCACTTCCAGCTACAGTCTGAATATATAATCTTCACAGTGATTTAAATCTGGTTTGCTTAGGCAAAATGCAATGTAAATACAGAATGTCCACAGAAGGAGACGTTTGTGAACCAGCAATTTATTTAATGTAAGCACATACTCTAGGGCTACCCAGTGTATAGGCATTACTCAAATTTCATTAATATACGCCTATTCCAGAATGATCTTAATACTCTGGCAGCATGATAAATTATAACGATAAAACATGCTGTTATAAAAAACAAAAATACAATACAAAATTTAAGTGGTGTATCATGTTTAGGCATTGTTTGCCCATAAAATAGCTTCTCTTGTCTCTTTGTAATACTATCCATGTTACCTATCTAAAACACCACTGTCATAATGAATAAGGAAATTATTGATGGTTTGTATTATTATTATTTTTTACTTTTATACTTATTTGGAAAAAAAGAAAAAATAGAAACTGCAAGGCCACAAGGCTTAGGGTGTGATTGAGATTCAATGGCTGATTCATTATTTAGACACCATTCTCAGTGAACATAAAAACAGCTACACAGAATCGGACCCAGGAAGCTTCTTCTGCCTGTTGCTAAGCAACCCTGCTATCCCTGGATTTATAGCCCAGCAGTGGCATAAAAGAATGGTTGAAAAGAATGGAAATATTGGGAGAACATGAATTTCTATTGAGCTAACACACACACACAGACAAAAATGTTGGCATTTTTTTTCCATTAATGTTCCTTGTACCTCGCCAATGACTGAATTTTTCAGAAATGGTTACACACTACAATGAATGCTGCCATTATGTTGTAACCCATGCAGAAGCTTCATGCACTAGGTAGGGCGCAGCAACAGGACTGCACTCTCACAGCTACAGTCAAAATAGCTCATTTAGTTTAGTGTGTCCAGCTGGTACCTCAGCAGATCAAGATTGGCCCTGTCCATCCCTAAAGGTGATAAATGCTCGTGTCAGTTATGCCAAAGTAGCACACACTTACCATATTTTACTGCGCCTCTAAAAAAGTATTCAATGCTGACAGCTTCTTTAACATTATGGATTTTTTTTTTAATAAGTGCTTGTCCTAATGCTTTTGGACATCAAAATGCAATTCAGAGGATGGTTATCACAGTGGCTAATTGACATTTTTGTGTAGGGTTAAATATCCTAGATATCTTCCTGCACCTCATCTCAATCTCAAAATTGTAATGTACACCAGCATTAAGATGTTTTTGGAAATATTCCTAAGAGCCACACTAATGCCTCTAAGCTACTTCTGTTCTTCACACATGACCCTTATTAAGGAAATAAGCAAGAACATTTTACGCAGCTCACTCTTCATACTGAAATCATTTTGTGTTGTAATGTATCTTGTCACATGAGAAATTACAAATGGCACATTAGTGCATAATAAATATAGGCGTAGGGTAAGTGTAGTTTAGAGGACTGAGATAAGCTCACTCTGGACCGAATGATGCAAAGCGACTCGGTTTTGTGGTCAGCAGAAATGAGACCGCAGTGATGGGACTGGTGATGTGACTCGCAGCTGTGGATGTACAGTGAGCGGTACTCTTTGACATCCCATGTGCTCTCTGCTGCTGACGAAAGCAGAAGACCCTCCCCCCATTGCCTATCTTTTTCATTCCCTTTCTTTCCTTTGAGAGCTAGACACAGACACTATAGTGAGTTTCTGCATTCTGGTGAGCAGCCATCTTGATGTACCTGATGCGAGCTATGGAATGAAGTTATCACCTTATTGCTGAAGCAAAGGCTAGGGGGAAAATTGGTTTGCAGTTCTGACTGCCCCCACCCCCAAAATACTTCCTGTCAATCGCATGCTGGCTCTCTAGAGGCAAGGAGCTATGATATATTCCACCCTCACCAATCCACACCTGCTTCTGGCTCACAAACTCGACTCAGAACTAGGGACCATGGTTTTTTCCTTCAACTTCTCTTTAGTTTGTGCCTGAGAAATTTGCAAAACTGCACTGAACTCTGACATCTGTACACAAGTGAGCAATTGCCTAAACTCCATCAGTATGTGAACAAGGTTCACAGCCAGTCATAGACACTGTTTAAGAAAGAAATTATTTGGTTCCCTTGTTTGTTTTGTGTTTAAGTTCAACCTTCTTTCCAAAATACTGAGCGAGGCTTCTGGGAACCTGCATAATACCACAGTGGCTGCTCTTTGAACCATATTACTACATTCTACTATCCCATGACAGGCAATTGGATCTTATCCATAACCTTCTCAAATATCATTTCTAAGTGTTTGACAAGTGCCAGCTACATCTGAATGCTATTTT
Organism: Mormyrops boulengeri; assembly: GCA_026781065.1. Taxonomy (NCBI): domain Eukaryota; kingdom Metazoa; phylum Chordata; class Actinopteri; order Osteoglossiformes; family Mormyridae; genus Mormyrops; species Mormyrops boulengeri. Next base: position 764,830 of record JAODLD010000062.1, on the reverse strand, counting down.
TAAAAGATACAGTCCCATTAAATCTGAATTTCCTGCCTATACAGTGGGTATTTCCCCAATGCACACTTTTGACGTAGGCATATGTATGTAACTAGATGGTGATCAGTAGCCTACTCACATGCGAAAACCAAGCAGTACTCTTCACATTTTGCTCTATGCCATTTGAGTATGGACACCACACGATGTACGATACGAGAATATAAAGCAACATTAACGATTTCTTAATCTGTAATAAGAACATTTAAATATCTCAAACGTTTTTGCAGGTACATTGACTAATGCATACACGGAATAAGGTTAACGAATTGTCTTTGTTTTTGGTCTCGTAAGCTGTCTCTATAACTGATTCAGTGCATGATCAATATTCTCTGTCTTTGAAATACAGTAAGAAACTACGGTAACATTTACTGGTAACTACTTGAGGGGACACAAATACTTTGTAATAACTCGGTTACTACTGAAGTACAAACCAGGAACAAATCATGAACAAATATAGGTGCCACTTGAGAAAAGGCGGGTCATGACTGATTAATGATGAAAACATGAGATTAGTATTTAACTCGTTATTAACTATACTTGTTCCTTCAGTAGTTCGCAAATGTTTACAGAATTAAATATAGATATAGTAATAAATGTAGTAACTGCTTGAGAAAAAACATACGTCACGATTCATTAATGATGAATTCACATGAGATCAGTATGTAACTAAAACTTAGTTTGTGGTTAATTAATACATAAGTAATAGTATAATATTAAATTTGTCCCCCACGGTAAACTGTTACCGAACCAACTAATACAGATTGGTATATGAAAATACCCGCTAATCTTTAGAGCAAATATTTCCCAAATCCAATTTCCTCTTTTTAGAGGCCGAAATAACGCAAAGTTAAGTTGCCCAGAGATAGAAATCAACGTGGATTAAATATTCAAATGGGAAAATGAAATTCAGAATTGCTACTTTTCCAAAGGGACCTGTTGGTAATGAATCAGACTTCACAACAAGTGTGTATATTTGTTCATGAGACGTTTTAAGACGTTTGAAGTCGTTGTGTTGTCGTCTTGGTTTCAACTGTTTTAAGAAAAGAAAACCCACATTGCAACTTAATTCATGTCAGGGGAGCAACCTAATGTCTTTGAATATTTAATCAGTAGTCTGTAGGTTTCAGTGCAAACGTACTATGAAAAAAATACAATCGTATTATGGATGTAGGGGGCATTGCAAGCTTAACTCACGTTATTATAATTGACTCAGCAAATTCTGCATTTAATGGCGTGCTGTCGGTTTGTCTGAGAGCTCCTTCAGTTCATTAACCTTACACCGAACTCTGACATCTGTACACAAGTGAGGCTGAAAAAAGGCTTTGGGGACAAAAATAAAAGCAAGAACAAAAAGTCGTACAGTAATATGAACTCGGATCATGCAGAAAAAGTCATATTTTTATTATGTCCATAGAAGCTTTCCTGGAATGATTTATAAAATAAAATAAATAAAACAGAATCTGAATCTTCGGACTGTCGCTGATTTAAATAAAGAAACAATAACAATGGTGGTACAAAGCGAAGACCTTAAGCCTTACGCAGGTAGTTCAAAATTAAAGGCAAAATGCGGGGAAACAGGAGCCTCTAACGTGCAGCCGCAACATGGGGTGTGCAGCACAGCTCTGTACTTATTCCCTCTGCTTTAGGTGGCAAATTCACTACCCCGCAATGCTGTGCGACGGCATGTATTACAAATAGCTAATTTGTGCCGTGGTGAACATAGAGCCTAAGATCTCAGAGGCGCAGACAGCCCCGGACGATCCCCGGCCCCACCCCCGTTTGGCCGCGGGCTGATGGTACAGGCTGAATTGTAAATAGGCACCGCCAGTAAGATTAGGAGCCCGCATCGCGGAGAGTCCTGCCCTGCTGTCTGGGCTCAGTTCAGCAGGTTCTGCAAGCCAGGCGAGCCCCGGTGATGTGACATCGGTCACAGCTATCCTATATATATATATAAATACATATATATATATTAACCCCACCTCGGAAGACGAGCGCAGGCTGATTGCATGTGGGCTTGTTCTGGGACAGGGCGACGGCTGAAAAGAGCGAGAGGGGGATTTAGACAGCGCCACCGCCGCGGCTGACAGGTGCCCGCGTGGAGCGGCGTGGAGCGGCGTGGAGATGCCCATCCAAAGGACCGTGTCCGATCTCCGCTCCCGGGCGGAAGGTAAGGCTGCCGTCCGCCGCGTCGCTTTGCGTATGCGCGGCCAGCAAAGCGGTGCTTTGTTAAGGGCTGGAGCAACAAGCTGCGAGGGGAATCCCTTACTATGAACTTCGGATGCAGTATGGTCAACATGCAGCCTACTGCGCACTTGCTAATATTAACACGGACATAAAATCAGTATCTTTAATCATTGCTTATTTAGCATAAGCTGCACGTATGATGGATCCAGCTGAAATTTAGTCAAGGCTCATAACAAAGGGATCGCCTTGGGTATGAATGGGGGTTGTTTCAGTGCATCAGTGTACCATATCCTTTAAGCTTGCTTAGTTATTAATGTGGGAGAGTCGCCTATTTTTTTTTTCCCACACAATCATATCTCTCATTAAATAACTATCCCTGGGATGATTTATCGTAGGTGTAACGCTGGTCCCCTTCAGTCTGCGTCTCTTTTAGGACGCGGCTCCGTGGTGAAATTAAGATATCGATGTAAATATTAGATTTGCATTTTCTGTTGAAGGAACTAATATAAAAGAACAGGGTGACTGTGGAAGAAAAAGGAGGAGAAAGAAGATGCTGAGGTCTTTT
>JAODLD010000062.1:708591-737165 GCA_026781065.1 Mormyrops boulengeri | reverse complement strand
GATCCTCTTTAGGCAGTGATCCCGCCGGGCTCTGCCTGCAGGGAGCTGTCCCTGTGGGGATAACACCACATCTGGGCCTGGGATATGTCGTCATGGTCCCCCATGATCCTCTTTAGGCAGTGATCCTGCCGGGCTCTGCCTGCAGGGAGCTGTCTCTGTGGGGATAATCCCTGCCCTCGTAATCCCCTTTCTGCGGATCTGCAGAATCCCCAGGAAGCTAGCATGGGGGGGTGCTCCCTTCCCCCCACCGCCCCACTTACACCCTTCCCTCTGCCTTGCACTAAACAGACATCCGTTGTTATTCAGTCAGCTTTGGGCGACTGGAATGCTTATCTGGCTTGTCTGTCTTATACCAGAATAGGAGCATATATTTACTGTGGAGAGTGGTATGTGGCTCTGTGCCTGTGATCTGAACATCACCGGATCGAATCCCATCCTCAGCAGAATAGTCAGAGGTGGATAGTTCAGGTCCAGAAAGTACCAATCCAGACCAACATTTTGTTTCAACCAACCAGTTGAGTACTCTGTGACTGACTATGCTCAACTGGTTGGTTGAAACAAAATCTTGGAATGGATTTTTACTTTCTGTACCTGAACTGTCCATCACTGAGAATAGTCACATCACTGTTCGGTCCTTGAGCAAGGCCCTTAAGCTCCAAGAAAATGGGGGGTGGCATATAAATGGTTGACTCTGTATTCTGACCCCGAGCTTCACCTGCATCAGTATGTGTGCAGTATGTCTCAAAGGAGAGCATGATGGGAGACATGAAAACTAAACATCTTCTATGTGCCTCTACTTGTGCAAATGAAACATAGGTTCACGATTTTAATTCATAAGATTAGTCAAGGTCTTGGTCTTGAGGAATTGAATCTGGTGCCATTTTTATTACTGAAATGGAACCAGTTATGAACCGTGCCCAACTCGAACATGACGGCTATAATGTCACAGATGGGGTGAAGATGATACTAGCTTATTGTCAGGTGATGCTGTAGTGCATCCTGGGTTGACTGTAAATATCTCATTAAATGTTCACATGGAAACTTGAACTGCGTACCGGAGAGGAAAAAAGGCACGCGGAGGATTGGGGGGGCTGAATGGAGGATTTTAAATGTCACCAGTTACAGAAACCCAAGTCTGCCTCTGTAGTGTTGAATGCAGGGTGGTGAGAATGAAAGGCCGAGATTCTGCAAGCAGGTGTCGTTGGGGGAAATTATGAAGTTCACCCCTGGCAACAGCATCGTTTGAAAACCTGTAGATGTAGCTGACAAAGTTCCATTATTTACTGTTGCACCATCAGCTGCTATCAGTCTCCTCATCATCCATGTTCTTCATCCAGGCTACGAGAAGACGGAAGACGCTTCTGAGAAGACCTCTTTGGCTGACCAGGAGGACTCCAGGCTGATCTTCATTAACCAGCCGCAGCTCACCAAGTTCTGCAGCAACCGAGTCAGGTCAGCCTAGGGCCTTGGGCATTTTGCCATGATATTACCAATTTAAGCTAGCCTGAGTGGCATAGTCACCGAAGACTGATTTAATTGACACCAGCATTCTTTTTTGAGGAGAAATGCTGCGCCTTTAGGTTAAGCCAGGGGGCAGAACTGTTTTCAAAGTAGAAAGTAGTCTAGGTTCATTACCGCTCCATGTCCCTCGTTCATATCTGCATCTTTGAATTGTTGGGTATTTCTGACACTCATCAGACTGACACCTCCACCCTGACTCTACCTCCGTTTATCTTTTTTCCCCATTGACACAGACATCCAAGTAGAATTTCTTTCCCTCTCACATTCAAACAGCATTTTCTGTGTCGATCCTGTGTCTGTCAAAGGTCTGTCCTTGCTTGAAATCTACCCATGCCCCATCCATGCATTGCACAAATTCACTTTGCCCCCCGACAGAAGCAATTATCGGTATCAAACTTTAATCAAACTAAAAGATTTAAAATGAGGCTAGCGTAGTTTGATTTATGAAGATTACCTGTAGCTGGTTATATGGTGGTGTACGATTTCCAGTTTTGATACCCAGTATGACAAATTATTCCACTACATATGTTGTCTCTACCAGGGTTGGGGCAGTTCCATTTTCTGATTTGGTTAGGAATTGATGAATGCATTCCGGAATGGCCCCAACCTTAGTCTCAACACAGCCTAGGCGATTTTCTGGAAGAGCGGAGATCGCGTGAGAGAGAGCGCTCAAAATGGCAGCACTAGATCCAGGCATCTTCCTACCTGCGCTGGCCCGATCGTGCTTTTACTTGCTTCTCTCTGCAGTACTATTTGTTTTTCTCACAACAAACACTTTAGCACTCATGACTTACGATCGACTGGCGCCTGTAAAATTAGGATTTGCAGTCTACTCACCGAAAATAAACCATGAAACTCAAAACTTGTGCGTTATGTTGCGAGGAGCAGGGCAGTTATTATCTATCTTGTTTGCCTCCGTTCCAGTGCCAGATCCTTCACCATTATTTGACATGCTATATTACCTTCCCATCATTACGCTTGGTTGATTTAGGCCTTTGGTAATGGAGGTTTTGTGCAGAGTCAGTTAAACCAGTTTAAAACGTTGATAGTAATTGTGTCGTGCATTCTGAATCTAGTCTGTGGGTCCGTGTCATTTCAGCTCTGTTTTAGGGGATACTGTTTATTGCTTTGCGGTGTAAATAGCACTTCCAGGCAAATCCAGACAAGGTTTTGGGCTCATAGCAGGCGTATTTAGAGGATGGACAATGCAAGCAAAATCCCTTCTAGGACATTAGCATGTACTGTTCGTACACCTTCTAATGCAATTCTTTTTTGAAAGATATTTTCTTTTTCTACTCGCATTCACAAGTAAAATGTGCTTTGTAAACCAGTCAAAATCATTTCATTTAGTTTTTGCCTTGAATCTATGAGGCACAGGCTGTTATCCCAGTGCTGTCGAGTGGCTGTAATTACACTACAAGCGTTTGAGTGCTAACACAGAAAGATGGGGCCCCTCTGTGCTGTTATCATTCGAGTCACACCCTGGGCGATGGCCTGACAGGAAGTAGGAAGCCTGTTCTGTAGCCGTGGTACTGTCTGTCCTCTTGGGCAGCCTAAAAAACATCTTGGACGGTGAGGTTGTCACCCACCAGATTTTTTTTTTGTCACTGAGGTCACACGCCACGTGCTGTCATCATGCTAGCACTTTATTTATAATTTTGCAGCCATTGCACCATGTCTGATTTGATTAGTGGGGATACATTTTCTGTAGAGAATTTACCTATACGGTATAAGCCTTTACATAGTCACAATGTATTGCATCCCTGTGGTCACCTGACCACATTGCTCCCTCACTATTGGCTGGCTGTAGTTTTCTGAGGTCAGGTGATTAATACAGGATGATGAATGCGCACAGGCCCCCAGATTCCTGCTGTCAGCTCGCTGGGTGACATTCAAAGCTCAGCTTTGACTTAATCCTTCACAGTAACAGGGAGGCTGTCAGCGCCCTGCATATAAAAGCGATTTGCTCCACCTAAAATATGCGTAGGGAAGATTTGTTTTGGTTTCTAGAGCAAGACGTGTTTGCACCTAGGGGTTTAAATTGTAGAGTTGTAAGGATTTTTGTGCAGCATGCTGATACTCTGATAAAGCAGTTCAATTTGACATGGCATGACAAAGGACGTTTTATTTGTTTTCTCTTTGAAGACTGCCCCCATGCATTGGCAAACGTTGATATGCGTCAATACACACCCTTGGCATGACAGACCATTATGAATCAATGTATTAATACCTGCAAATGAATGATTACAGATGTACAGTGCTTAATTGAAAGGGGCCAAGTCCAGTGACATTTCTTTGCTGTGTGGTTAAGAGAACAGCATAGATGTACTAGTCAGTACAAGAATCCAACACGTTAGCTTGTAGCTAGAGTGTAGGGTACAGGCAACACCCCTGCAGTGATTGGGGTTAAGGGCTTTGCCCCAGGACCCAACAGTGATGGGATTATTCTGCTGGTCACAGGATATGACCTTCTGCACACGAACACGGGTTCTTAACCTGCTGAGCTACACGCCGTCTCACAGCACATTGCGTCTTAGCAGTGAGAACACGCAGTGATAAAAAGGACACCGCGGTCCTTCTGATGAATACTTTGGTCGCCATGCAGTAAGTCTATCAGCACACTGTAGTAATGTGTGTGGACAGTCAGAGTCACAGTGAAACTTCATACCCTCAGCAGGTGACTTTTTGTGGAGCTGGTAAGTCTTAAAATGTAAGTTTATAATAGATATGTTTTGGAAAAGTTTTACAGTTAACCTGGTTCTGGCAAAATGATAATTTGGAAGCCATGAAACGGGGGCCACATATGGGTTCCAGGAGGGGCATGAGGTTAGGAAACGAGGCTAAGATTCATCTATTCATCCATTTCTACTAATTGTGCATCCTTCAGAGAACCACCAATATAGTGCTGAGCTTCTAGGAAGCAGTATCAATTATGAATTTGATAAACAAATGTGTACATACATTGCTGTGGTATCAGTTCAGGTGCAAACAGTAAACCGGTACAGATGAATTAGATCCTTTATCTGGCTTGTGAGTGTGACATTATATGTTTTGAGAAAATAGGCTCAGCCAGTCCCTGCAGCAATTGGAGGCTAAGGGCCGTTCACCAGGGCCGTTCACCAGGGCCGTTCACCAGGGCCCAGTGATGATGATATTCTGCTGATGCCGGAATTTGAACTGGCGACCTGATCACAGACACGGGGATTTAACCTGCTGAGCTGCACACCGCCCCTATATAAGCTGCCCTGTACTCAGAGAATGGCTACATATTTTATTTTATTGTATTTATTTTTATTCTTTATTTTATTTTGAGTCAGATTATGAAATTAGAGAAAAACCTGAGGTGGGGGTTGGGTGAGATCTTGCACTGGCAATCTAAAGTAAACACACGGTAGGATAATGCAGGTGCTCCGGCCCACCTACCGGGCTCCGTCCCTCCTCGTTCCCTCTCCCGCTCCCTCTCTCTCTCACATCACACTGAACGTTTACCTGTGGCCTCCCCGTGCTGCCACATCTCTCCTGGAAGCTCGTTTCCAGCACGCTGCTGATGTCTCTGCGGTCGTGCCATCACGTAAAGTACATCTGAATAATGGAGGACTCTCCTGTCATTCTAATTAAAGATGGGAAGTGATAACGGCGCCCCTAGCTTTCATTAAGTGCGTCACGGCATAGATGCCAAGGGCTTGTGCAGCGGTGACCACATTAAGGGTTCGAATGAGGAATGTGGGCCAGTAGGACAGCAGACATAAGCGGGCTGACTGGGAAATGTGGGACCCAACATAAAGCTGACCTAAACACCCCCCCCCCCACACACACACCCTCCTCACGTGACACTGATGACGATCAACATCGATTAACATTGGTGCGATATGCTACCCCGATTGTACATTGACGTGCAGTTTGCCTGTCACGACGGCCTGCTTTCAGGAGGAGCAGCGAGTCATTTGCTGCGCGTGCCTTTCGACCATCCAGGGATACCCCGGGGTGTGCCGTCCCGGCAGGGGACGTGGGGGAGGGATCACCGCATGCCTGAGTGCTCCGCCGCTAAGTGTTAATAACGAATGCGTGTGTCTGTCTGTGTGTGTGTGTGTGTGGTCATGTTTATATTACACTGTGAGGACCACATGTCCCCACAATCTGACAATAACCAGTTTCCTGGTCCCCATATGGGAAAATTCTATTTTATAAAACATTTATATTTATATGATTACACGACTCTGTGTGTGTGTGTGTGTCTTTATGTCTTCAGATGAAGTGGAGTGGCGTGTAAATAATGTTTGGTTGTTTCCCCCCCTTGGTGGGGAATGTGTGTGCACACGCATGTGCTCCCTTACCTGTCCCGCTGTGAATGTGTGCCGTGTTCCGGCCTGCCTGTCCTCCCTTATCCCGCCTGAGGCCCTCTGTTCCATGCGATCGCCCTGGGATCACTGGCCGGATGGGAGTGGGCAGGTGCTCAGCATTAATGGAGAGAGATGTACGTGTATGTCTTTATAAGCCAGGCCATCGACGCCAGCCCCTCCCGCTTCTACACTTCACTGTTCTCTGCCTCTCAGCTCTGCATGCTTGTCATTTGTGACTGTTATCCTTTTTGTTCATCTATATATTTTTTCTTACCGCCCCGCCCCCATAAATAGACCGAATGGGATTGTGAAACTGATCAGTTTTCTTGGATCCTTCTTGATTCTTGGTTCTGATCTTATTGGACTGAGCCTTAGTTCTGGGGGCTTTGTTAATTGATTTTGCATATGTGGGCCAGAACCGTGGCCAATAAAACTGCTGCATATCCTTAGCCCCGCCCCTTGATCAGTGAAGCAGCAGTGTGGAGATCAGATAGTAGGCGATAGTGAGAAATGATCTCATTACAGGCTGAATAAGCAGGACTTAATGTCTCGGAGGGAAACTGACACACACAGATGCTGCTGACGTCTGCTTGCTTCCTCTTCTTTGATTCCAACATTGATAAGCCTTTAGTTTTGTTTCTATCTAAATACCATGACTACATTACAAAAAATATTCCAAGTACAATTCACTCTGGTAAAGTAAATAGTGATTTAATCCTTTCTGCAGGTAGGCTATAACAACGTCAACGTGCCCTGTATGGTGAAATACGTGTTTCATGGCAACATTTAAGCAATAAATAATTCATTATGCACAGAATGCCGTTTATATTTGAGAAAGTTGTGTTTTTTTGCACTTTCGGCTTCTGCTTTTTCAATTCGCAATGCATTATGCTGTAATGTTAATGTCATGTTATATAGACTGCATATTTTTCCAGGGTTGGTGTGAGCGCATGACGGCTCACCCCCTGCCATTGTAAGCAGCAGGTTTACAGTAATATGCAAAAGTCTTAAACAGCCAAAGAAAATTATGTTACATGATCTGTATGTTAAACTATGCAATTATGCCTGTCAAAGTGTGTTAGCTTAGCCATTCCAAAACCTCTGCTGATATCACCCCATTATTTCCAGCAACCATACAGTACACTCATGTAGTTTTTGACTCAACCACTATCACACATCACATAGCTGGTAAATATCAGATTTTTTTGTTAACTAATTAGATTGACTAATTAAGTAAGCTGGTGGTGAAATTTATTAAATGCATGGAATGGCAGAGGTGCCTCTAAGGAGAGGTGTGGGACCAGAAGCGCTGTTCATCCAGCCATCCAACTACATAGATATCAGTCAGTTTTCGGAGAACAGAAGAAACTGTTACTAGTTTTTATTGTGTTACTCTTAATTTGCCTGTGTTCTAATTGGGTTTTTTGTTCCGAGCAAATGTGTACTTATAGTGCGTTCCATTTGCCCTTGGAACTTGGATTCCGAGTCGGATTCTGAGTTTTGAAGCCAGAAGTGACGACATGCGCGCTCCCATTTCTCGGAGATCCGAGAAATATCTCAGAGCAGCACGGAGGATCCCGAGTTTAGAATCCAAGATGGCTGCGCCCATTATCAACAGAAGCACAGTTGTAGTTTTATAATGTTTAATTCTCATTTGTGGCTCATTAAATTGGTTGCACACTCTATACCTTCCAACTGTTCATCTGTGGACGTGTTGTTGCGGAGTTTTATACGAAAAGCACCGCGCGTAATGTGTTATTAACTGATATTGCTAACGATGGCTAAAAATTAACGGCTAGAACTGGATTTCATGATTAGTCGGATTATTTGTTGGATTTAAGGTAGTTCGGGCTAATTGTAAATGAACAAAGATAATGAGGTTAAACTGAGGTACCTTAAATCCGACAAGTTGTCTGGCTAAGCAAAAACTCTTGCTTTTTGATACAGGTCCATGGTATTACTCTGTGGCAAACGTAATGCATCCGACTCGGTTTTCCCCGAGTTTGTGGCAGATGTGACGCAATCTCGGCAACCGAAACTCGGATCCAAAGGCAATTGAAATGCACCATTACTCTCCAGATGTGCCACTTTAAACATTTCTTTTGACTGCCTAAGACTTTTGCTCAGTACTGTATGTTCTGGGCTGTTAGACATGGACTCCTGTCATATGGGTCTAACAGATTGTCCCCTTCATTTTTAGCACGGCAAAGTACAACGTGCTCACATTTTTGCCACGCTTCCTCTACTCCCAGTTCCGGAGGGCAGCCAACTCCTTCTTCCTCTTCATTGCGCTCCTGCAGGTAAGCGCATACAGCCGGGTTGGCGGCATCCTGTCATTTGAGGAGGCATTCTGACTGCTGGGCACAGTGGATTACCCACAAACTGCAGTGGCCTTCCTGTATATCTGAGCTCCTGTCATTCGCTGTTTGTGGAAAACTGGCACCATTCTGCCACCAGGTGACCCAGTTATAATAATGATGGAGTAATGTGGGAGGGATTAATCGGCTATGGGATATCAGCTGGTTTCTACTGCAGAGTAACTTTGCAGAGTAACTTTCAGCTGTTACTGTGGTGATGCTGGTTGCTACCGTTGATGTCATATTGGTCCTCCAGTTGGTGCATGGCACCTTAGGGTACCAGCCTGGTCATAGCAATAGAGGCCAGACCCACAGCAGAAAAGTTATTGAACTGGATAAGATTAACAGTGAAAAATTGTACAAAAAAGTAAAAAATACCAAAACACAAACTGTTCCTCAAAGCAGAGACACGTCTTAACTTAATAAAGCTGTTTGTAGGGTCATTAGGGTGAATACCTTGAGGTCACATGATCCCAATGGTAAGAATGTATCACAGGTTCAAGAAACGAAGATCTTCTGAACCTGTAACTTTAGCCCCCAAGACTCCACTCTCAACAAATCTGTATTTTCATTTTATTAACAAAAATATGGCTGTTTTAAATATATTAAAGAAATAAAATATTTAGATACATTTAACCCTCTGGAGTCTGAGGCTTCTCAGCCACTTTTGAGGTAGTCTGACATGCCTCCACATTTTTAAATATTTCACCTATCTAAAAAAACATTTATCCCAAACATACACTTATCAAAATCCTATTTTCAGAGGTGCTGAAATTGTAAAAAAATCACATTAACATTTCTAGCCAAGACTTTTGAGCTCTGAAGCTTGTAGACATAGGGGTTGGCTACACATAGGTGAATTAGACATTCTGAAACTTCAAATGGTTTGATTACTAAAGTGTTACAACTTTGGAGTGACACTATTTTTTTCCAAAGTCAGAGACCTACACAATGAATATTGATGAGATAGGTGTCACCACACCTGTAATAGCTTGCATACTGTCAATGGGCCATCAGTCTGGAATGTCACTATCACTGCCCCAAACACCCATCACTTTGGGAAGGCAGTGTGAACTTTAAGAGAAGAGACAACAAGCCATTATACAGTTTATAACATGCAGCAGATTAAGTTTATTGCTGCGGGTTCACCATCCCATGCGTAGGCTGCCGTTAACACCAGCACAGAGACGGCTGGGTGTGAAGTGGTGCCATCAGCGGGAGGCATGGACTGATGACGAGTGGCGTCATACCATGTTCAGCGATGAATGTCGGTCCTGCATTACCACGGATGGCCGTCGTGTGTGTGTGTATGGCGGCAGCGAGGGGAGAGAACCAATCCTGCCAGTGTTGTGGAGAGACACACCGGTGTTACTCCTGGCATCATGGTGTGGGGAGTCATAGGGTATGACTTCAAGTCATCTCTGGTAGTGATTCGGGGGACTCTGACGGCACAGCACTATGTCAGCGACATCCTGCATCCTTACTTCTTCTGTGACCGCATCCTAGTACTGTCTTTCAACTAAACAACACCCATCCACATACAACACGCGTGTCTACAGACTGCCTGCGTTGTGCTGAGGTCCTCCCGTGGCCAGCCAGGTCTCCTGATCTTTCCCCAATCGAACATGTGTGGCATCAGCTCGGATGTCAACTCAGACCCAGTGCCAATCTGCAGGATCTCAAAGGCACGTTACAATAGTTCTGGGTCAACTTGCCATAAGAGAGGATACAAAGGCTGTATGACTCCCTTCTGCACCATATCGCCACATGTATCCAGGACCGAGGGGATGCCACACCCTACTGACATGGGACCAGCAGTGTGCCCATACTGCCAACTCCGTTGTCTGTTTGATCTGATATTATCACCATCGTGATACAGTCACATGACCTTTCACCACGTGCAGATTCATTTAATTTCCACCACTGTGTCTGGGGACTATTTTTTGTCACTGAGTGTATTTATAAAGACAAGTTTTTACAGTTGCGATCAAAATTAGAAAAAAAGTGACATTTTGTAATTTACAAAGTTACTGCTTAGCTGAATTCGCAGTTATCCATGAACTGAAGTAATGTATTTTTACCACATTTCTTCAGTGAAGACTCTCACATCACAAAGTAAAAGGTTGCAGCTCCTCAGTCAGTGTAAACAGGACTCAGACATGTGCTCTTGTTTATGGGTGTTTTCTTGACCCAGTAACAACTGCCGGATTATCATATCGTTATCATATGAATAGCGCTATTTGCGAATCGGTGGGCGATCGGCGCTGCTTCGAGACTTCGACACTGGAGTCGTTCTTAGTCTTTTTAATTCTCCTTACAAAGCTCTAAAAATATACTTAGTTTGTACCTATATTTATTTGAAATGCAGACCATTCAAAGTTTCTGGGGGTGTTTATTAAATGTTTCTATGACAAAAACTCGCAGTTTTTTTAAATGGTTTAAATTTCTGTTTTATACTGTGGGCGGCATAGCCAACTCCAGAGGGTGAAATACATTTAGGATCATAAAACAGATGTTTTTACTTAATATTTGATAAATAGTAATGTATTCTTCAAAACTAAAACAGAAGGTTTACAAGTATTTAATTAGTAATAAGTATTCAATTAGTTCTTTAGTTTGTCTCTTTTGGATTACCATGTAGTTATTTTTTTGGCTCACCTTTGTTACAATTCAGAGATCGATCCTGCAGGCAGCTCTGACAGAAAAAAACGACGCAACACAACACAAATGTGTGTGTTCAGGGAGCAATCGGGTGAACTCCCCAGGCATACACCTGAACACCAATCCCTCCAGCATTCGAACTGTGGCAACTGCTTTACTCACAAAAACTCTTCAGACTGATCTTTTTTCCCCTCTGAAAACTAGTTTGAGGAGTCATCACCTAGTCACATGCAAATATCTCAAGCATCCTGAAGAGAGCTGTTTTTTCATCCTGATTTAAATGCTGGATCATAAACAGGATGACAGTCCGGATACATACGCAGCTTTTTCTTTCAGCAGCTGCACACAGATTTGCATTTCCAGACTCTTAGGTTCTGTCGTGCAGCATGATGAGTCATCCACACTTGCTTTCGAGGGGTGTCCCAGTGCGCGGAAGAGTGGTACCCGAACATAACATGATGTGTCCTGGGTGGAGTGGCCGTGACATTTGATACTTCCTGCCCTCCTGGTGTGCTATCAGCGGACAGTTTGGTGATGAAGTCACGTTTGTGTCGGCACAGACCATTGGCTGTTAAATATCCAGGCCTCGCTGGATGCCCTGATCCAGTTGGCACTAACTGGAGGATTAGTGCACCATTCAGTGTAGACAGTCATTCAGTGCGGCTAACCACCAAATATGGGATAGGTCCCAAGGAGCCTGTGTTTTACAGCCTTATACTGATGCTTTTTTTTGTCTTCCCTCATAGCAAATCCCGGATGTGTCCCCAACAGGCCGTTGGACCACCCTGGTGCCCCTCCTTTTCATACTAGTGGTGGCAGCCGTCAAGGAGGTCATTGAAGACCTGGTAAGGTGCAGTCTACTTTTTTGCTGAAGGAGTTGTTGCCCAAGAAAATGTCCTAATGTCTAATTTGTAATCTTTCCAGTTCCATTCCAATGAGTGCTAAAGCCAAAGAGTTTTGCAGTTATTATTAATATATATTTCCCTTTCTGTCGTATGCATATGTTTTCCCAGCTCAGGTGTCATGTGTTTATTGATGTCTAGCATTACCCTTTTTCAAACCCAATCCAAGGTTACTTGATTTCAGGCTGTGTCCCCAACCAGTTTTTTGGTTTATTTGTGGAAGCTGGATGAGTTGCATCGCCCCACCAAAAGAGTGCTTGTCCATCATGCAAAATTGTAAGGTTGATGTGACAGGTGGTGAGAAAACGGAGTGACAGATCTTCAGTCTGCCCAGAGTGTCAATGCAGGGGTCATCATGTGAGGAGCACAGGTTCAACAGGGAGCTTCTCAGCAGTGTACACAAAGCCATTGGACCCAACAGCCATTGGTGGATGCAGTCACATGACTGATGGAGGATAGGGACACAGCAATGCAAATTCATACCACTTCCTAGTGCTGCTTATATTTATTTGAAACAGTAGGGGCTTCATCCAGCAGAGGTTTTGGCCAAAGTTTGTACACTTCTGTTATATGGTATATAAAATCATATAATATATAAATATTACTGATACATAGTATTTGCTAGTGTAAGTGTGTCCTTTCTTGGCTTGGGTACGCCATCCATTTCAGCAACGAGCCTTACTCACATTAGCTGTCTTTGTGACGTGGAATCTCACATTTCTCGCAGTAACCTTTAAACATTTCACTGCGTTTATTTTAATAATGAGTCCAAAATGGATTGTTCCCATTGCATACAGTAGAACTTTGTACATACAGGCACATAATTTAAGTGGTTTGTATCTTGTATAAAAATGTCTAGATAAGAAATGACAAAGAAATTTAACATAAAGTGTACAGTAACAGTACAGTACTGTTTGTTTACAAAATGTTAGTAAATAGACTTGTGTTATCATTCATGCTAGCCAACTGTTTGGAGTAGAGGTCAGGTGCCAAGGTATTCGCAGATTTTCAGATTAACCCATATACTTGTGCAAATGGCAAATAACGCATCATTTAATTTCAAAAGGATTATTATCATCTGAAGATAACTAGTATTAATATCCAAATATTTAAGGAGGGTTCCCACTTTTTATAATACTTACAAAACAATAAAATCCAGCCTTCATAAGCTCAAGTCAAAAAGATGGATGAATGTGGTGATAGACTCTCTCCCCTCACTGCACTGAGGCTATGTGCTCTGCATGTGCCAGGAGGAGAGAGTCTCTCATCTTTCAGGTTCTTCGGCGTTACTGCTGTCGCTCTTAAGCAGCGTCCTTCATCCACAAGGTTTGTGATTCGTTGCCATGGTGAAGGTCAGCAGCAGGTCAGCGCGCACGTAGATGCGCCATCCTGTCTGCTGGTCCCTGATGGGTTATTGCGGACATAGTGTTGCCGACTCGGTGTCTGGTAACCAGCACCATCAGGGCTACAGAAACTACATCTAAGGTGTCTTGGGTTAATGGAAATCATAAGTAGACTCCATCGTCTCATCGTCATTGAACAAGCCACTGATTTGTGTCCAGGAACAGCCAGTGGAAGCCTTTAATGCAAGTATCCTGAAGCTCACATGTCTGTCTGTGTCCCATAGTGCTTTTACAGAAGGCATAGGCGAGCAAAGAGGTTTCATGGAGTTTGCTATAGCAAAGGATGTGCAAAGCCTTATGGGTCGAAAATGAATGGACATGCGAGGTCAGTTAATGAGTATGATTCCCCCTGCCACTTCTCGCTCGTACAGAAGAGAGGGGGTTCATTTAACTTCCAGGCCTGGGAGAATGACATAATCGTTCTTGAAATTTCAGAAACCCTTACATCCCCCGCCCCCTGCAAATTGTCTGAGAAGATACTAAACAGAGAAGATGGGCTGCTACATGTTGCTGGTGTTTCATTGCTGATACGGGGGAGTAGACGCTCTGCTGAGGAGTTTGGTGGCTGTGTTTGTGTTTACTCGATCTGGGGAGGGGACTGGGGTGGATGGGTGGGTTTCCGTGGCAATGTGTGACTAGAAGCAAGCTGCAAGGATGGCATGTTGGCAGGGTTCCTCTTTACTGGGCCCAGTGCCTAAGGACCGAAGGCTCAGGCCAGGTCCCTGCTGGGATGCCTCTCTGTCCCAGGCACCAGCTCCAGTGGCCCCAGTTCTCATTGCACTGATGGAAGAAATAAGGCTTCTGAACCCTTAGTGGGTCGGATTACTGGTGTGGCATCTCTCGCTTGCCGGTTTAATTCACTTCCCATTGGATAATTTATCATTTCCTGTTGACTTAAACTGGACATTGATTGACGACTCACTGTAATCCTTGCCACAGTAGGTTATCACACCATGATTCTCCTCCTGTTTTTCCCCAGCTTTCACTTGTTATGATTAAGGCCTTCAGCAGCATGTTAGCCTTTCTGTCTCAGGCCCAGATAGCATCACGTTAACCGCTCTGCCCCAAGCCCGGTTAGCGGCACGTTAGCCGCTCTGCCCCAAGCCCGGTTGGCGGCACGTTAGCCGCCCTGCCCCAAGCCCGGTTGGCGGCACGTCAGCCGCTCTATCCCAGGCAGACTATAAGAATGGCTCATATTGTCCGTGACCCGCAAGAGGGCACGGTGCCACTCCTGTGACTCGCTGCATAGGACTAGGGGTGTGGTCACATCTCGACGCCATGGTACGTGCCTCTTATGAATTAGCTATGTAGCGTGGCCAGTCAACTGGCTGCACCCGGGGCAGACGAGCGGAGAGGCAGTCACATGCTCCCTGTACTGCAGGTGCGTGGCTCTATTCAATGGAGATGAGAAAACTCGCTTGTTTGGTCATTAATTACCACTTCATTTTTAGCATCGCTTTCGTTTTTTATAAAAGTGTGTTTGTGCATGCAAGCATACCACATGCCCTCATTTGACGGCAGGGCTCCAAAACCGGGAATGAACATTTGCAGTTTTTCATATCTGACTTTTTCCAGACATGAGTGAAGAATGGACTTTGTTTGTTTCAGGTTGTTTGCAGAAGGTACAATGATTTTAGTGACCTTTTCCTTGTGCTGCATTTATATAGATGTAATATACACCAAGCTGGTTTTTTATTTTGATTTGTTTTCTTTGTTGCGTCTTCTGGTCCTGTTTTCTGATGGACAGGTGTGCTGATTTCATGAACACAAAGGAGTAATTGTTTTTGTCTAACTTGGGTAATAAGCCTATCTCAGCTCACATTTTCAGTTTTTACACATAAAAATGCTTGACTTTATCCACAGAAAGCAAAATGCAGTTGAGTTCCTTCTTTCCAGGTAGAGATATTGTTGGATCTACCTTTTCAGAGACCCTAGACAGGGGGAATTTTACGGATTGGAGGGGGGCAGCATCTCCCTCAGTAGATTTTGCTGGGGCCCCTTTCACCTGATCAGACCCTAGGCGGGTGCCTAGTTTGCCTGTGCACAGACCCTCCCCTGGGTAGAGGAGACAAAATGTAAATCCGACGTAGACACACTGTGTGTGGTGTGCGGCCAGTAGATGCATTTAAATCTCAGTTAAACCTATTCACCCATTTGCTCAGTTCAGGTACTGCACATCCTTTAGTATTTTCTTACCGTATTTACTTGTTATTGGGTCTTTTGCTTTGCACTATATTTTACTGTAATCATAATGAATAGGGACCTCACTTTAATTTCCACAATTTCTGTCATTGATTGTGGGATTTTGTTCTGAACCTTTTGAAAAGTTTTTCAAGCTTTATTTTGGTACCTAGTTTAGTGGGTTTTTTTGGGCTTTTTTGAGATAATTGAGGGTGAAATTGACCAATATTTTTGTTTGAGAAATCTGTGTGTTTTTTTTAAAGTAGTAGGAGCAAAGCATAGGTTTGCAAAAGAGTAAAAATAGCATTTCTGGACAGAGAAACGGTAGGTTGAATCTCAATTGGTTTGTGCCACTTTATACAGTTTTCTCCAGTGAATGTGCTTACCTGCTGGTAATTACTATATTTATTTACTTGTCTGTATTGTTCTTTTAAGCTTGCCTTGCCACCATCTGGCTTCTTTTTCGTACCCCACTTTTCCCCTGGCCACCTTTCCAGTCCAGCTCGCGTACCAGTTTCTCACGCCAGTCGGGGTGTAGATCTCACACTGACTGGACATGCTTTGGGTGGGGATTGGGATTTTTGCCGACTTACATTAATGTTTTTTTTTTCTGTTTCCTCAGAAACGTCACAAGGCAGACAGTGTCGTGAACAAGAAGGAAACCCAAGGTAACACTGCTCTGGTTTAGGTCATGTTTCTATCACATTTCTGTGCTGTGGGCAGGCAGCATGGTGGCACGGTGTCTAGCACTGTTGCTTCCCACCTCTAAGACTATGAGAAGGATATAGCGCCACTGTGTGACCCATGAATCGTATTTCTGAAGCTGACAGTAAAAGATAGATTGATTTGGGCATTCAAAGTATGTTCACCTTCTTAAGTGCTGTACCAGAGAGCAAAAAACCTTTCCTGCAGTGTTCATGGCATTATATTTTATTATTACTGTTGTTTTTTTATTAATGTAAATGCTAACTAATTATTATTGGCTAACCATGCTAATTATTGTACATTTATATGACAATGTCTTTTGTTAGCAATTAAGGGAAGTTAATCTTACAATCTAATTGTTTGCATGTGGTAATGGGTGGATTGTGTCCTTTTTTCTGCTTCCTGAAGTGCTAAGGAATGGAGCCTGGGAAATAGTACACTGGGAAAAGGTATGCAGTCAAGTTTACACTTTTTTTTGGGGGGGGGGGTCTGGTGGGATATCCACCATTAATTCTTCTGTAGTAACGACATGCCTTTTTTCATAGGCAGTCAGTCCTCTCGTATCCGCATGAATACAGCAAAGAAGGGGCAGGTGACTACAAGTGAAGCACTGCCTCACAAAAAAAGAAATGAAAGGAAATGTAATAGTCATATCACATGGAATGTGTTTTTAATGCCAATCATCACGACAACCATGTGAAACTCAAAAAGTGTGGCGATTTAAATAAATGTCTGACAGAGTATTGAGCAAAATAGCACCACCCTTAGATTGATAATAGGAACTTTAGTGAAGCAAAACATTTTCTGCCTCTGTAAGCTAGTAGACTTCAATGTATTTCTCATCTTCTGTTTCGTATTCATTTGGATAGTTATGGAATATGAAACATTCTTCAAACCCACCCAGTGAAGCGGTGCTTCATCTAGTGATCTAGTAAAATGTTTAGGGCTATAGTGTTATGCATATTTTAATATTCACTATAATATTTATAGAAGTGGCGGGGTCAGCCTCGAGTTTGCTTCAGTAAGCAGCCGCCATTTGGCGTTTTTTTTTTTCTTGTTATTTTTTATCCCACAATACACCTTAAGGTCCTGCATATTTGAAATTCGTTACCCCCAACATGTCATGCAAACGCGCGCAACCATAGGGCGTTTTACATGGATGTGTTGTGATGCTTCCTGCGTCATTTGTACAGAATAATACAAAAACAGGGAAAAGGGAAGAAAGAAATGAAAGGAAGAAAGATGACAATGAAGGAGAGGAACCAAAGACAATCAAGTAGGGAGCGAAAACTCAGTGACAAAGTTCACACTGTGGCATCCTGTCGGTGATGTCGCAGGCATGAAATGATTAACCTTGCGAGCGACACAGAAGCGTTAATTATGAGGTGCGAAGCCCGTTCTCAAGACACTGCCTATTCTTAGCCTGACGGCCCCGTCGAGCCTCGTAAGGGGGGTCCGGACCTGAGAAGGTGTTTGAGAGGGGTGCCTACACAGACACACATCATCGTAAGCAAAGCTGCTAACAGCAGAGAGCTATTCATAGCTATTCATAGAGCTATGCGATTTAGTACCCTATTTGTGTCAAAATATTAGCATGTATTAATGTAAAGTATAAATGTAATGTATAATGATTCATACCAATTCTATGATAGACAGCCTTTTCACAGTAATTTAAATAGATCCATCATCAGCTATGTTATAGCTGTTCTGTGGCTGAAAAGCAGAATTAGATTTTTAACTTCACTAATACTGAGTGATCTCTGTGAGCTCTTGTTACAACTCTACTTGAATACGCAGCACTGTTTGATCATTAGCTGTCCCCAGAATGTGTCCGGGACAAAGGATTTACAGCTTATGGTAAGAGCTGGACTGCTTGGTATTAGACAGTTCGGTCTCAATAGCACATGAAGAACCCCACTGGTACTGGCCAATTTTCATTTCTCAGCCACGGGTCAGTAAAGAAGACCAATTCTGTGGTTTGATGTTCAGGATATACAATGTGTGATTGCATGATGTCACCCTGTAACATTAATGCAGCTTTTTTGTACAGCGATGTGCCGCATGACAAGGTTTCAGTTAACAGTGGACGACGTGTACGGTAATGGTCCCATAAGATTAGAATGGAGGTGAACAATTTCTTTTGCCTAGTGATGTCATAGCCATTACTCACGTGTTTGTGGTGACTCTGGTGTAAACAAATTTACTGCACTGCCAGGCGTATAAAAATATAGCACAGACTATTATTTACAGTACATAATACTTGATAATGATAATACACAAACTAGTAGCATAGTTGTTTAACTGTACTATACTTTTTATTGATATTTTAGAGTGAACTCTTTCAACTTATTTACCAGAACAGTTTACTGTAGCCTATGCTATACCATCTGGGTTTGTGTAAGCACACCCTATGATATTCACACAGCAACAAAATCGCATCACAGCACATTTCTCAGAACGTATCCCCATCATTGCATGGCGCGTGACTGTACATGTTTCAGTCTTGTAGCTGTAGTGAAGCAAAACATTCTAGTTTCACCACAGAAAAGCTCGTTTCGGGAACCCAGTCCTACTAACCAGTAACTAGCTTGCTTTTTTTGCAGGTTGTGGTGGGAGATTTAATTAGAGTTAATGGGAAGGAGTACATACCTGCTGACGCAATGCTGCTGTCGTCCAGGTAGACCGGGAGCTCCCGAGAGTGAGAGCCCCTTCCGAATGAGTCAGGCTATTACGGGCTCAATTACAGGCTTTATTACTGACCTCTGGGGCCTTCTTGCGAAGGGGGTGGAAGCTGACATCCCTCTCCACCTTCTCACCAGCCTCCTGAGTGTGTGACAAGCCAAGGAGAGGAAAAATCCACTGAGATACCTTTCTAAATTATTTTTATTTCCCAGAGTTTTGCAGAATTGACTCCAGTATTCGTTTTCTGACTCAATTTTGAAAATATCTGCAAAAACTAATATCTGATTCTAAAATATACTTCATACCTGGGTGACTTTTGCATTCTCTGTCCTGTTACTTCATTGAAAGTGCAATGGCCTTAGAGCTGAAATGACTTTAGGAGGATGGTTTTGATAGGTGCTTTTGTGTTTTTCTCCTGATTTCATTATTTCCGTTTTTAAAATCTGTAGTCCAGTCAGGTCATTTACTGTGTAAATGTCTTCTGCTTCTTGACTAAAAGCCACGTTTTGTCTGTCCTGTGGGAGCAGAACACTTGGAGATGCTCTGTTCTCCCTCTTATGAAATGGATTTCTAGTACTTGTAGTATATAAAGACCTATATTTTCCTGTGGTTTTAATCATGAACGTTTGGTATGTTGGACATGTGGTAGAATGTGCTTTAAATGTTGGAAGAGCAGCCTTGCAGTCAAACACATGCCAAATGCCATAGCATGTATCTCTGTAGTATGTGAAGTTCATGACCTGACATGACTGGGTTTTGAAAACGAAGCCTTGAAGTGTTTGCAGTGTTGCCTGTAGTTCACTTTCCTCAGTAGAATGAATTTCTGTCTCTCTCTCTGTCATCTCATCTGCATGTTCTGTCTCTGCTCCTCAACCTTCCTTCTTCCACCCTCCCTCCTCCTCTGCTCTGCTGGTGGTGCCTGGTGACATAGGTGACAGTTGGGGAGATAGTAAAGGCCATCAACGGGGACCATCTCCCGGCTGACCTCGTCATTCTGTCGTCCAGGTCAGGAGCTCCACAGCTGGAGCAGCTTTTTCCCATTTGTTCATGAAAACCAACTGGTCAACCTAAGGCCAGGCCAGGCCTATTGGTCAGCCTGAGGTGAGGCCAGGCCTATTGGTCAGCCTGAGGTGAGGCCAGGCCTATTGGTCAGCCTGCGGTGAGACCCAGCCTACTGGTCAACCTGAGGCAAGGCCCGGCTGGTCAACCTACCGGTCATCCTGAGGCGAGGCCACCATTCATGGCAAAAAGATCTTATCATTTTACTTCAGCGGTATAAGTTTTCACACATCATGTTTACTTCTTTGGTAGTTAGTGTCAGATCGCTGCTATTTTTTATAAATTTTCCATACAGGAAAAACATCAGCATCAGCTTTACTCACTTTTTAAAAACATCTCAAGGGAGTTTAATCTAAAATGAATGTTTTTCACAAGCAGTAAGCGGAGAAATGCTCATATTTTATACCACATAGCGTCTTCACAGAAAGCACTGTCTGAGCTAGAATGGCTAATGGTGCCCATTCATAACGAGGGCTGTGCAGAATACAAAGAAGCCCTCGTGAATGCATCCTGAAAGATGAATGCGGGTATTTACAGGATCATTGTTTGATCCTCTTCGGGATGGCGGCATGTCTTCAGCCTCCTTGCATCGGTGCCAGTCACGGATAGTGTGTGCCCCACACCAATAAGTCACAGGAGTCAGACCCCTACTTTGGTCTATCGGAAAAAAGATTTCTTATTGATGGTTGAGGCCAGAGGAGAAACGGAAGGAAACACAGACTGGTGAAATGGGTGAGAGAAGAAGTATGATGATCTAAGGCAAGCAAAAGACAAATGAGGCCCAAAAGCAGGGCTGGGCCAGAAGTGACCTAGAGCTGTTGTTCGGTCGTACAGACCCACCACATTACTAATAACTGGTTAACCCAGACCACACTGTGACGTCTCCTTTTGATATAAAGACAGTAGGGGTCCTATTCCTTTCTATTCTGAATCACTGGATTATACCAGGTGCAGATACCATTTAGGCACAGTTCCACAAACACTGAAAAAAATACTGAAAAATATTAAAAAGATAGCAATTGAATGAATAGAACTGGAATACAAACTTGAACTAGCACAGCAGGTTTTACGTATCAAATGTTCCATCCATGTGATGCATCATTGGTCACAGGGGTAAATTGACATCATAAACTCTTTTCATGACTTTTTTGACTGTCCTGTTTGTTTTGGGCAGCCCCCCTCTGTAGGACATCCTTTATCGATGAGCATGTGTGCTGCTGTTATCCATGCTTGGCTTGTGCAGGGAACTGCGCTCCACTGGCCTGAGGGCAGTAGGCTGGGCTGCTGCAGGCTGTAATAGTGTTTGTATCGCACATACACATACACGCGTGCACACACACACACCATCTCCCCCAGCCTCTCCAGGCTGTGCCCTAAGCAGATTCCACAACAGCTTGCCACCTATAGCACCGATATGATGCTCGTCAGCACTTCTGTGAACTTCCATTGTTACGGACAGCTAAAAGGATCAGGAGCAGAAGCAGTGATGGTCATGTCTCTGACTGCACTCCAGAGTTAAGGTGGAACTTAAGATGCAGTGAACTGACCAGAATTTGAACAATTGAAGCACTACAGATTCCATTCATGCTTAGTTGTCTTGGATTATGGTTGTTGGAACCGCAATTAAGTTTTATAAATTGAATTGAATGGGCTGAGTGTTTGGTCTACTTTTAGCTGTCCTTGTAGTATTACTATCCATCAACTTTCTTGAGAAGATCAAATTACTCAAGCCAAGTTAAGTATTTGAATCTTAAATTTTCAGTACACGTTTTTAAATTTTTGATTTCAACAGTAATGGTCGCAATGCTCATCTTCTAAAGCCGTGGTTCTCAAATGGTGAAGCCTGAGGAGATAAATATTTCCTTCGTCATTAAATCACGACCCAAATTTAAAAATCACATAGAAATAGTGCAGGTAATGTAGTACCTTTGCGCACTTAAAATACATAAAACAAACAAAATAGTCCAACATGAGAAAAAAAAATCTGAATAATTTTATTTAACCACGCTATCCAATGAAAATGCTTCTGTTTTGCATCGCGAGCCACCAGTTGAGAAACAGTGTTCTGAAGTAGCTTTTTGGTGAGGATCTGAAGAGAGTTGATGCAATATCAGCTGGCTGAGTATGCATGCACCTTTGTGTGTGTGCGGCTGGGTATGTTCCCTGCTCTGGTCTTAGTGTGTGGGGCTGCCTGACTGTGTCTTCTGATCCTCAGTGAGCCACAAGCCATGTGCTACATCGAAACCTCCAACCTCGATGGAGAAACCAACCTTAAAATCAGGCAGGTGGGTCACTGTTTAATGCACAGTTATTTCCAGGTCCTGTTTTGTAGCAAAAAACAGCTGATGATTTGTAGTAGTTTAATGATACAGTGTAAGGTTTTTAATTGTGCTGAACCAGAACAACATCAGTAATATTAATGTCATGCCTTTATTAGCAAGGGTGTAACTTTGGGTTGAGCACTGGGGGTGGGGTTTGAGGTCTACCGCCCATCCCCCACAGAATTTATGTTCATGTTTATTAGTATTGGTTTTGTTAACATGTATTTGTTTGCATTTTGTTAGACAGACAATTCATAATATGGATTAAGCATCTTGTTCAATTGAGGCTTTGTCCATTTTGTGCTACTTTTTTTTTGTTAAAGGTATTTTAAATTGCATTGTACTACTACACTGACAGTGCAGTTCTGCACCATTTAGGAATTCTGGGGGAGAACAGGACAAATAAATTGAAAAATTAGGATAAAGGCAAAATTCCAATTACCTCCAGCCCATCCAAGTCTTATATGGCCATAGTAAGGATGCACTTAAGTAAATTAGATTAAATGTAGTAAGTTAAGTAAATTAAATGGGGAAAAATGTCTTATTCATGTCAAGAGTCTGTTTCTGCTTATTTTAATCGATTTCATTAAGGAAGGAAAATGCCACATCAATCTATGACTGAAAGAATCATTGTTTGCATTTATTAGTAATTAAAAAACAATGGACATTAGAAATTCAAACATGGCACCAATAATCTTTTCCCTCATTGGAAACAAAAGACTTCAAAACGTCTTTAGACCTGCTGTGGTCTGGGGTTTGGCTATAGTGCAAGGTGCACGTCCAATTCAGAGAACAGTCCTGCGTGTGAGTGACTCTGGTCATTGGGGTTGGCGGCACCCTGTAACCCGAGCTTTGTAGGGTCTCTGTACAATGGGCTCATTGATCCGAAGCTCTGACATCAAGGATTTAACAAGATAACGGTGGACTTGAAAAAGCATCTGCTATGTTTCTTTTCTGGTACTATAGGCTGAGGACGCCCGCTATTGCGAATAAATCATGGCTTTCATGCTAACACTGTACTTGAAGCTCTCATCTATAATGCACTGTAGATACCGGACTATTATGATCAGTATAAGAATTAATAAACCATTACAGTGTCTTCTATTGACAGTCATAATGCATTAAAGTGTTGATTATAATACTTCGTAAGGTCCAATGAAGTTCTCATCAATAATGTACAATAGATTCCTTCATAATGAATTATAATTATCAGTATAAGAATTAAGGATACTTTGTACTGCATTATAAAGGCATCTGTAGTGCATTATAGATGGGAGCTCCATAAAGCATTCATAATGCATAATAAACATGGCAATAACGTGTTATACCTTTTTATACACATTGATAGCAATTTATAATGCTCTGGGAATGCATAATAATGTGTTCATAGAATATTATAGACATGGCTTTCAAAGAAATTGTTACCACTTTTATCGTGACTTACTATTCATTTTTGTTTGTACTACTAAATAAGTATTAATAATTAAAGCAAAAGGATTTGAAAATATGCTGCAGTTTGATGCTGGAAAAGGGTGGATGCATGCCACCATGCAGGACACAGAGTCCGATTTCCACGACCCGGAGAAGAACACGTGGTTCATGTTCTGTTTCTTGTTGCTGATGTGACACCTGTGATCACTGTTTTGCATGTGGGCTCTCCTCAGGGCCTGCATATTACTGCAGACATCAAAGACCTCGCCAGCCTGAGCCGGCTGACCGGCCGAATGGAGTGCGAGAGTCCCAACCGGCATCTCTATGACTTTGTGGGGAACATCCGGCTCGAGGGCTTCAGGTGGGCTGATGCTTTGGACTCCTGACTTAAGCCAAGCAAAATGTTTTGGTTTTTAGTTTGATTTATGGAGTTGTGGGCTAAGAAGGATAGACCATTGCTTAGGAATGTCAATTGATGGGGTCTTGAACCAAAAGGATTTGAGGTCTGTGTTGGTGCTGGCTGATTGATCTCACGGACCTGGCCTGGTCAACCTGCATCTTCAGCATTCTAGACTAGTGAGTAGGCAGAGTTGAGTTTCTCTGTTGAAGCTAATTTTATCGCCCTTTGGGAGGTTTGCTTTTTCCAGAATCTTAAATGAATGTACCAGCGCTTCTTTTTTTCCTTTCTTGTTTACTTTTCTGACCTAATTAGACATGGAGTAGGTTTTCAGTGTTATGATTCATGCGGGCACCCTGGCGTTTCATGCAACTTTATCTGTGCTGTTCACAAACGCTTGCTGATGACAGCGAAAGGGCCACAGTTCTGGCCTTTGTCATGGAGCAGTACAGTGCAGAACAGGGCAATCATTTCTGCCTACTTGTTTACCCTGCATTTTTGGCCGTGTGATTTTATTTTATGTCCATTTTGTTGAACTATTAAGAATGTGTCGGCAAAATTTCCAGGTACAGGAAGGACCATGTTTCCCGCAAGGCATGTCAGACCTTCCAGACATGCCATGATCTTCAGACCACGCACATTTCTGTAATCAAAAGGAAATTTGGAATTGCATTGTTTGCCTTGTCTGTGTCCTGATATCTTTATTCAAAAGTCTATTGTGCTGCCTCACCCTTTCAAAATTGGTCAAATTAACTGCTCAGTCCACTTTTGATTTGTCAGTACATGGTAATCGTGGTCATTTTTGGTGTTTTATTGATGGTCCACAGTTACTCGTTACAGTAATAATATTAACTAACATGGAATCATCCATGCAGTGTGAATATGAGGTATTGGTGTGCTTGTTATGAGATGAGGATTCAGTGCACTGGCTAGCTCTTCCAGTGCCTGGATCTGCAGGAGAAGGAGCTGTATGTATTCTGGTTTCAGCACCGTGCCTCTGGGACCGGACCAGATTCTGCTGAGAGGGGCCCAGTTAAGGAACACGCAGTGGGTGCATGGCATCGTGGTCTACACCGGCCATGACACCAAGCTAATGCAGGTAAGTCTCACCTCCACCGCAGATCAGTCCATAAGGTGTTCCCAGTACTGATCTGGAGGTGCAGGCTGGTGAGAATAGTCAGATTTAAACCGGAAGCCCGGGTGTATTTACGACTGTATTTAAATACAGATATTTTTGGTCCTTTTCAGCCTTCGTTTTTTTTATCTGTCAGTGATAATAAAAGTACCGAGTTTATAACTATTGAATTTTACACAATATGTAGCTGTAAGAACACTTTTGTCCAGTGCGATGTACAAGTGTATTGTGCATTGTATTTTATTTTAGAAATGGTTAAACATC
The DNA here is from genome assembly GCA_026781065.1 of Mormyrops boulengeri. NCBI lineage: Eukaryota > Metazoa > Chordata > Actinopteri > Osteoglossiformes > Mormyridae > Mormyrops > Mormyrops boulengeri. Next base: position 711,806 of record JAODLD010000062.1, on the reverse strand, counting down.
CACATTCAATGAAGACCTTTTCCATTACAGTAATCATTCCTCATTTGCATCGACATTTGCGGTAGACAAAGTGCAATAAATAATTAAGGATCCTTTTCTTTTTTTTCTCCTGCTTTTCCTTCCCAGAATTCCACCCGGCCTCCCCTGAAGCTGTCCAACGTGGAGCGTATCACAAACTTCCAGATCCTGGTGCTGTTCGGCTGCCTGCTGGCCATCTCTCTCATCTGCTCCATTGGACAGACCATCTGGAAGAGTAGCCATGGCAACGGCGTCTGGTACATGGACCTCAGCTGTAAGCCCCGCCTCGGTCTATCCCCGCGTCCTCTTCTCTCGCTTGCTGGTGGCTGCCTACTCATTTTGTGATCCCATTGTCATTGTTGTGGCCTCTGTTTATGTCGCCGTGGTAACATTATTACATATTTAAACGCCACCAGCGGTTGAACTTCTAGGGTGTCCGTGTTTTCCTAATGATATGTGCAACCTCGATGAAATGGTTGACAAAACATCACTATCTTTTAAAATTTTTTCTGCTAATGCTTTTGTCTGGCTTGTTTTTCTTTGTTGTTTCTAACAGCTCCAGGTAACAACCATTTCAAAGCATCAGCCAACTGTGACCTGCCCCCCCTCCCTTTAACTAGCCCCTACCTGCACCTCTGACTTGCTAAGCAAATGAAGGCACTTATTGGGTTGGCACACGTTGTGAGGAGAGGAGAGCGAGGGGGGCACATCAGGACCGTTAAAAAGGCTCCCCCTAGCTGTCATGCTGTTCTTCCTGTTTGTTCTCTAACATATTTCCCTCCTACACCTTGCTGATGGCTAAACTCTTTGCAAACCCCAGCCTAATGTCCTGCAGGTCTGGATGAGCTGCTGGTCTGTGGTCTCCCCAGCAGACACTGACATTTCCTGAGTTTTTTTTTGTTTTTTACTAAGAATATACTCAGAATGAACTGCATGAAATTCATCTTGCTGTCTGCCAAAGGTCGAGCAAATGGATTCAAAACCAGACTGAGGCCTTTGACTCTGACTCATTTTTTTATTATGTCACACTTATTTCAACTCTATGAGATCAATAGAGTTGGATTAGGAAGAGAAAAGATCCTTACAGTTCTGAAGCGATGTTTGCAAAACGTTTACCATCTCAAAAGAGCCATTACCTTCCTCCCAGTTGGTCCGTAGTGTAGTGATATTCCATGTCGGATTGATTGAGGCTTGTTTTGTGACCTACATCGTACTCCTGGCACACCTCAGAGGCCTCACGCACCACCCTGCGACAAATCCTCAGTGTCAGATGCAGGTCCGCAGCTTCCCAGGGTGGCACTAGCGCCCGGAAGTGACTTCAGCCAGACAGGGGGATGGAGTTGACTGCAGTGTTTCCCAATCCGATCCTCAGCTGCCCGCAGACAGTCCATGTCTTTAGCAGAGATGTGGGCTGTCTGGCAGGGAGCTGGGAGGGGACAAAAACATGGACTGTCTGTGGGTCCCCAAGGACCGGCTTGGGACACTGGAGTAGAGTCATAAATCAGCTCTTCATCTTCAGTGTGACTATACCTTTAACAGTGGTCACTTATCGCATGTTTCGCCTTTGTGTTTTTGGTAGAGTTTTTTGCCTGGCCGTGTTGTTATTCTATTAGTTTCACAGATCACCTCACGCAGGATGCTTGGGTTATTGGCTTGCCGTTAGGAGGTACCTAGAAACCCCAGCGCTTCCGGAAAAAAGCAGGAGTTTGCAACCTCAGTGCAGTAGCTAGCTTCCAAGGCACGGGGCCATTATGCTGGTGGGCATATCAGCACAGAGAATTGGTCACCATCCAAGAGAGAATGTGACAATTCAGATTTATGGTGAATGTGCTTTAGCCAATACAGTAATGTTTATTTACGCCCAGTCGATATCCTCGTGCCCAGAGTCATACGAATGGGAGTCTTCCCCCATTCCTTTCAGACAACCTTTCGTCATTCCTGTTGGCAGAGTTGGCAGCTCGCCCACCCCGACTGTGTACTGTGTGCCCCCTATCAGTGTACCACACGGTGTGGCACCAGTTTCTTAGCATTAGGCTAGCACAGATTTCTTATGTGTTTTTTCCTGTATTATTTTTGTTTTCTGAGGCTCTAGGGTGCAACGGTGCTCTACCAGGGCAAAGAGGATTAAATCAACGACGCATAAGAGGTTGAATTGTGCTTTAGACCGAATCTCCCACCAATCTTGGCGATTTGCAACATTTTGACAACATTCTTGCGAAATTGCGGTGACTGGTTTGTACACTATAGGGTTCCTGCTGCTAGCGGCCCCCTGCCCTCTGGCTACCCCATTTCGTAGGACTTCTCCTCCATATCTTTGTAGTGTCTTTGTAATGTTCCATCGTCATGCTCTGTGTCATCTGTTCTTCCTTCTGCACCTTCACAATCTTGACCAGTTTAGTAGTGGGAGGAGTTCTAGCCCTAGGCGCTCGGGGTTGAGCGATTCACTCTGGGAGGAGTACTCAGGTAATTTAATTAACTCCAGTTTCTTCCATGTGGGCTTCTTTATGCAGTGAGATCCCGTTATTTATCACACTGGTCCCAGAGGGATTGGGGACTGTCGTTGGCGTTTCCACCTGCTGTGGCATTCACTGCATGAATTGGGATTGCCGTGTTCTTCCTGGTCCTGGTTCAGCACTGTGACAGTGGGTGTAGTTTGGGGCTTGTGGGAGATGGAAGTGTAGTTGCGCGAAGGTCATTCTCACCGCTGACGCTTCTCTTTCCATGCAGTCGGCGGTGCTGCCAACTTTGGCCTCAATTTCCTTACCTTCATCATCCTCTTCAACAACCTGATCCCCATCAGTTTGCTCGTCACCCTAGAAGTGATCAAGTTTATCCAGGCCTATTTCATCAACTGGGTGCGTAGACCGGCTTTGTACACTTGGTATGAACTGGATGCTACACATTTACGAAGGCATTTAGACCACCAACACATCTGGCCTGTAACATAAAACCAGACTGAAATTTGTTACGTTTTAATGGAATCTGAAACTCAGAAATTTTCACACATTTTTATAATTGTAGCCTTAGATATTGAAAACCCATATACCTCTCGTGTTTTTCCAAGAGAAGTACACTGATTGGTTTCCACTGCCAGATCAAATCACTAATGTAGCCACACTATGTCACGATCGGGCGGAGGCGAGCGGGGAAGGAGGCGAGCGAACCCAGGTTATGGGGAAAACGGGGTTTAATCCAGG
>JAODLD010000062.1:680232-707659 GCA_026781065.1 Mormyrops boulengeri | reverse complement strand
TCTCACGCCTGTCAGCAGCGTCATGCTCATTTGTCGTATTCTTACCTCATTTACATCTGGATGCCTTTCTAGCCTCACCTTCATCAAAGAGGTGTCCCGGGAAGGCTTATCTGCCCCCACCCCTCCACCCCCGGCCAGATGGTTTTATTCAAAGTGATTCTCTGCTTAAATAGCTCGGTGTTTCGCTGAAGCTTCATGCTGATGTGTTAGCGAATGCCACGACAGAAACAGCCGCTTCTGATATCAGTCGCGTTCCTCAACCTTTATATCCCCCACCCTGATACGAAATTAATTCATTGAATCACCCTGTACATTGCAGTGGGTGGGTAGCTAAAAACTTTATCTCTTGCCGTAAACTGCAGATAATGTACTGTAACCACACTGGACACAGTGATGCTTTCCTTGAGTTTGATCAATCACTGGTGACCGTGCGTCAGTATATGCTTTGTAATGCACATTGGATTTTTGTCACATATTACACAGTCAACTGCTTGGTGTCAGAAACCCTGTCTCACATCAAAACTTAAGTGTGTAATTTAGCCATTTTTGTTACACAGACGGCAGGAAACACCCCTGTGTATGTTATAAGGCATTTAGACTTCAGTGGTGGGTGTGCGTGTCTTGGTTTCTGGTCGGCAGGATATGGATATGCACTACGAAGTTACTGACACGCCCGCGATGGCTCGAACCTCCAACCTTAATGAAGAACTGGGGCAGGTAAGATGTTATCCTTTTCATCAAGCAGTCACCATGATTTTCTGCCACTTAGTGTCACTGTTTTCTTTTACATTTATGACTTAATTGCTGGGGGCACTAGCAGGAGTCGATGCCTAGCAACCTTATTGCAGTGAGTGGTGAAAAAGCGCAGTAGGGGACGGGATTTCGTAATTTACATAATGTTTTGTTGCCTGATCCTGGACTCTTCTGTGCTGTGTTTCTTACTGCAGCTTGTAATGCAGACAGTTCCCAGGTTAAGGACGTCTGACTTATGGACAGCTTATACTTACAAACGGACTGGCATAAAGCCTTATATATTACGAATGTTAGTTAAATATAATGGTTCGTAATAACGAACACACACACTACTTTGTGACGCTCATGAAAAAATTGTGCAACTTTAGCGGTTCGTCAGTTCGAGGCACAGTACAGTACTGTATATTATTTTTATTATTCGTGGATTATTATTACTGTTATTATGTACTGTATTATTATTGCTCAGATTTATCTACAAATTCGACTTAAATACAGAGTTAGGGAATGGATCTTGTCTGTAACCTGGGGACTCCCTGTCTCTCATAGAAAGTTTTGTGTCTCGTAACCCCTTAAGAATTCATCAACAATTGCCATGATTTTGCCTTTTGAGCACTCTTTTCCCAAAATTACAATTTTTTTTAGAAAGACAGGGAGTGATAAAGCCTGACAAAACATTGTTCTTTACCTTTCAGGTGAAATACATTTTCTCAGACAAAACCGGGACATTGACGTGCAACGTAATGCAGTTCAAGAAGTGCACTGTCGCGGGGGTGGCCTATGGGTGAGCAGTACTACATGCACAAGCACTTTCTGTACATTGTCTGTCTATCTCTGTCTGTCTCTGTCTGTCTGTCTGTCCGTCCATTACAGCTGCATGATGTGCAATGTTAACATCAACAACAAATGTCAGGCACATGCAATTGTCATCTTGCAAGGACTGCGATAGTCAGCTGGATTGACCATCAATAAATTCGACTAAAACATTTTTACTCGGTCACAGGAAACAACACTTACCAAGCTTTGCAATTTTAATGATTGTTCCCTTTCAAGATTATCTAGTATATGTTACAAAATCCGTCTAAAGTTTACTGCTGCTGCTTTTGCACGAGCTCTGCACGCGCTCTCCAGGCCAATCATAATCATTCTCGTCCTTGCTGTCATAGACCGTGCGGCACGGGAAAGAGAAGAAAAGTGAACAAGAACTGCTCACTAAAAGTCATTCAGCTTCTGTTGCATGGAAATATTCTGGATTCCATACAGATAATACTGAACAAAAAGCAAGTGATTTGTCGGCGCTGCTCATGACAACACCAATAACTTATGTGACAGACTGCTGTTTTATTAATATTTATTGCAAAAAGTTTAAATATCACAATGTGAATTTTTTTTTCCAGTATTGTGTCACTGTGCTGTACTGTCTGTCTGTCTATGTATCTGTCTTTCTGTCCTCCTATCGGTCTGTCTGTCTATCTCCATCCCAGTCACCAGAGTGATTGTGTACACCCCATTAAGATTTCAACAGTTGTCCCCACAAGCAGGAACAGCTGGGTGGGGGGGTGATATTAAGGTTTGCAAAATCGTGAGAAGCAGCGGTATAACCTGCGGGTGAGGAGAAGGGTGTAGGGAAGCCGAATGCTGATCGTGTTTTATTGTTGTTATTATGATTATTATTTATTGTATTGCGACTACCTTCATGTCGATGCAGACCAGGCAGACCGTATTAGCCCTAAATGCCCTGTCTTCTGTTTGGCTTGTCCTGCTTCCCAGTGACATGTTCTTTGTTGTAATGTTGTAATGAGTTTCCCCATCTTGTTGCTGGTTGTCCTCTCTCTCTTTTTGCCTCTCCAGCTTCTCTAGACTTCACCAGCTTCTCTAATCTTTGTCTTCATAATATGCACAGAATGAGGTTGCCGCAGTATGTTTATTTGTGGTTCAAATGGAGCTTCAGGCATGACTTGATAAAGGATTCGTTGTTCGCTTCTCTCCTGAAAGTCCTGACCGCTACCTATTGTGTCCCGTTTCTCCATCATCCAGCTTTCACACCGAGCAAGATTCACAGGGAATAATTATTTTGAACTATTCTGATCTAATTTCTTCATCAGGGCTTTAAAATATTTTTTATTGGTCTTTGTGTTTTATATATTTTTAAATGTATTTTGTATAGACAGAAAATAGATAAAATATGCTTACAGGATCATTTGAGATCCTGTAAGGCCTCCAAATAAGAACCATTGGTGTAGATGTTTATATGAGCTTTTTTAATCTATACCATTTGTATTGGAGATATTTCCTTATAAATTGAATGCTGGAGAAAGGAAGCATGGTTTATGATATATAAATGATCTCAGTTAATATTGTATAGAGCAGAGGATATTGTGATATCTAATATTTAGGGTGAGAAGATAATGTCAGGATGGACACTTTGAGCTACTTCAGGTTTTACAAACTACTTTAAAACTGAAAGGATCCCTTGTTTGGCTAAATAGTTCAGTTCTTCTTCTGCTTTTACTGGTCTGTTTCCTTGATTTAAAAACTTATCTAGCTGTTCCACATTAGCATTAGTGACACATGCATGATTATATGAGACTGACCAATCAGCACACAGCAAAACTCAGCGCTTAAGTGAAATCCAGGTCCTTTTAATTGAAGTGGTAGTTCACAAACCCTGTCCTAGCTCAAAGTGTCGTCCCTGACATGGATTATCTGATCACCTTATAATATTAAATAGTTGTATGTATAATTTCTGAACCCGGGACAAAATGACTCGAAACCATGACGTGATAGCCGTCCCACCTGTGCCGTCTCCTGGCCTCCACCAGGCCTGGGACCACTACCCCAATTGTCCCCCGAGACGGCAGGCCTGGTTGGACCGTTGTGGTTTTTCTTTCCCTGCCAAATCAGAAGTCAGAAGCCGCTCATGTAGATCCAAATTCAGTCTTTAATGCTCCCCGGTCGCCCAGAGGAGGATGGGATCCCCTTCCGAGTCTAGGTTCCTCTCAAGGCTTCTCTTTCCTTGACACTGTCGCCTCAGGCCTGCTTGGTGGGGTTCGGGCCGGTTATATGTAAAGTGCTTTGTGACAATGACCGTTGTTAAAAGCGCTATATAAATAAAATTGAATTGAATTGAATTGAATTATTGCGACAATGAGGTTACAACCAAGGCCGGACGCTTGCATGTGTGTGCAGTACTGTTTTACACCAAGTTTTATGCATTTTCTTATCGTTTAATAATATCTTAACTTCACTTAAGCATCATTCCCTCAACCATTCACTATCATTGTTTTCTCCCTTGATCCACACCCCTAGGTGATAAGATTGTCCATCATTTTTTTTACTGTTTGGTCCCTCAGCCGAACATAATTGTGCCGCCACCATCTCTACTTGGTTTTTTTTTAAATACTCAGCCATGAACTGCCCATGAATCCCTTCCCTTCAGTAGCAAACCTTGGCTGCCTCAGCTTGTTGCACATTGTCTGATTAGAGGGTTGATAATATATTTGTCCTTCAATATAGTGACGATATAAAATAGCTAACCGAGACTTAGAGGCTAACATAATGTGCAGATACATACTCAGTTGATTACATTGTGTTGATTACATTATGATGATTACATTTTAATGATTACATAATGAGTATTTGGCATGCTTTTTGATAATATCATAATGATTATATTCTGCGTTGTATAGTGCTAAATAATATTCCATATGACGTCAGAGTCTGTTGACTATCATTCGGCAACGTAATCAGACAGCCGGATGATCGGTAATGCTTTTAGCGGAGTGTGGCTAAGCAGCTCAGCAGGTTGTTGATAACACTGGCTGATGTGTGGATCGGTCTTCTCCATTTGAATCGCCCATCTGTCCTACTGCACCGTCGGTGATGCATTTTGTTCCATGAGCACTGGGACCTTCTGAGAAATTACTCTAATTTAGTGTCATTGAGCATAATGGATGATCCTGTTAGCTGCACTTTACGTCTTAATGAAAGAGGGAGCATCTCACTCTTTTTTGTTTCGCTATTAATATTGCAGTGTCTTAAGTATTTTTATAGAACAGCCAATTGCAATCACACATTTTTTTGTATTTGAAATTCCGCTGTTCTGCATTACCTTCTGGGTCTGTAGGACCCTTGACCTGTTTTGTTTCCCTGTGCTGCTCCTGTATGCTGTTCCTTTCTTCTGATTAGTTCAACATTTCTCAACCAAATCCTCGGAGTCTGTGTTTTTGCTTCCTCCTAGCTGCCAGCACACCTGACTCAAGCAATGAAGAACAGCAGTTATATAGGTGCGGTGGAAGCTGAGAGGGAGCAATAACGTAGGCTGTCCGGGGGTCCATGAGGACTGGGTTGAGAAACGCTGTGTTGCACTGAACTGGGGACCAGTATAACATTATTGCAGTGGTTTCTCTGTCCTTGTCCGCTGTAGATACATTCATCTGTTTTTGCTGGTGCTCTGCAGTCACCAGGTGAGTCTTCATGTCGCCGGAATGAAGGAAAATGGAGTCCTGATATGTTAAACAGAGGCATGAACCCGCTGTGAGTTCCACTGGGCCTTTAATAATAGGGGCCCGGAAGGAGAGCAGGGGGTGGCTGTAATTCCATAAACCGCCTCATTTGCATGTATATTAATCGTCAAAAGGCTCCGCAATGCATCTGTGTTGCCATACAGATTAGCGGCTGGTGTACAGGAAGCGAAACCCACCGGGGCCGCTGCAAACGTGAACATGCGGCGTAGTGCAGGCAGTGGCATCTCAGTGGGCGGACAGGGGACGGTGTGGTCCTCAGGGATGCAGCTTGTGCTCATTACACGGAGGCGTCCGCAGGCTGTCTGATAAGGGGGAGGTGATGCATTCAGTACCATTTTTATGGCTTTTTTAGCGGCTAGATGGGGACACACTCATGGTAGTTAACAGGAAGTTATCATTATCGTTATCGTTGGTTGTAACCGTAACCAAATAGAAATGGTCTGTGCAGGAAAAGTGGTGTGACAGGGAGGTGCCTGTTTTCTCTCTCTCTCTCTCTCTCTCTCCACCAGTTTGATCCTGTGTGGAAATGGTTTCAGACTGAGGTGACAACATACCCTTGCAGAATTAGTCTTTGTGCTCTTCATTCTCATACAGCCTTTCAAATGCCCACGTTTTTCTATGTACTTTTAGTTTTGGGTCAGATATGCATTTGGCGTCTGGCCCCTAGATCTCTCTTTAAAGTGCTGTTTATTTTGACAGTTGTAATTCACTGTAAATCAGTAGCGTCACACGCACAGATTTATCCCCCTGCCCGCACCCCCGGGCTCCCCAAAGCCGTATGGGTTTCATTACCACGCCAATCAGACATCAGCCACACTGTGATGGCTGTGAACACTTCTCTTGAAACCAGCCAGTAGAATCTTGAGAATCGATTCTCAAATTTCGATCTATAGATATTTAGTAGAAGCAGTCAGGGTTTGAAAGTGGATAATTGTTTGAGATAATAGTCAGACTTGTGGGTTGCCAAGTATTACCTGTGGAAATCCTCACGCAGTGGAGGATGGCCGAGTGCGTTACATTTTCTGTTTGCACCTATCAGGGCTGCACAGCCCTAAAACTCTGAAAGGCCCATGAGGTTCAGGACTGGTTACCCTTCATTTCCATGGCTGAGGATTTAATAGCTGGTTCTCCTGGTTGACTCTAGAGTCATTGTATTAATCATTTATTGTAGAGGCCAAAAAATATACATACAGGTAGCTATAATTATAACCATGGTTTAGCATCCTACAGTTATGCAAAAAAAAAGTCCCAAGTCAAATGAAATGCACTTTATATAGTTAAAATAATTATATTTAATTAAACTCAAATCAGGCTCTCCGGATAGTCTTACTGTCAGCCTGATTTACGATGAGTCCATCTCCTGTATCACCAAAAAGAGAATTTGCCAAAGGTCAGCCAAGACTTTGCTTCACAGAACTACTCTCTTTACCTGCATGTGAAAATATGTCTGTCCCAGTCCCTCACAGACTCTCTGTTCGGCTCTCTGTCCTGACATGGAGAAACATTGCTTTTGTTGTTGCTGTTGTCCCTCGTGTGGTGGCCTCTTCTTGACCGTTGGCTCGCTGTACTCATCTCTCCCCATGTATTCTGTTCCACCAGCCCTAACCCTTGGTCTGATGTCTGCAGGCCATGTCCGCACTTTTTTCAAGAACCTTTTGTGTCTTTGCTAAACGCACTCGTTCTCGCGTTCTGCTTGGAACCGTGATGAATTCTGTCATTAAAGTTCAAGAGGAGAGTTCCGCAGTGGTTTGTCTTGTCGTACGAACACGCGCTTGCGTGCTTTTGATCCCTCCGTCATCTTCTGTCCCCTCTCCCCCTTCTCTATGCTTCTGGAAGCCACCACTTTGACGCTGAAGATTACAGCTCCATGGATGACGACTGGTAAGGTCTCCCTGCCTGGTGTGCTTTGTGCCTCTTAGTCTCTGTGAGGCGCTTTGGGTGTCAGGGCGGCTTGCAGCCAACACCCTCCTCTGCTCACTCCTTGGCCTCAGAACGAGCCAATGTGTGATGGGCCAGATGTCTTTTCAGCATGGTTTCTCTCTGCATCGACTTTAAACTCAGCGCAAGTTTCTTATTGCTGGTGCAGATAAGAACTTCCCCGCACCCTTTCTGCCATCTGGCTGAATGTTTTGGCTGGTGAGGTTTCTCAAGGGAGATACTAAGAGGTACATTAAGAGAGGAAAGGCCCATAACTCTTCCTGCAGGCCCCAGCGAACATCAAGCAAGGTATATAGAGTCATACCTCAGCAGACACTGTACTTACCATAATAGAGGCACCCTGGAACATGGTGTGCCGCTGTGGCATTAGACAACATGGGGGTCCTATGAATAGGATTGGCAAGGTGAGGCTTCTTGAGATTCTGGACCCCTGGAGAAAGCAGTAGGGTTTGCTTTCGGGGTGAGAGGTTGGCGGCTCTTGCGGTTGGAAACTAGGAATCAGAGCTGTATTAAGCTAACATTACATTTCACATCTTATTATTAGTAGCTGCTTTTTAAAGTAGCAATGATACCTTCATTCTGTTCATCGAATAACTGTATAAATAACTGTATAACATTACGGTTATTCATTTTTCGCATCACATTTCTGCGAGAATGCTCTTCACCATGCTTTCAAGCAAGAAACTTTTTGGTATTGAAAACCTATTCAAATAATCAGATGTCCAGTACACTGGACATTACACATGCAAAAAATAATTACGGTAAAAGTCAGCGGCACCAATTAGTGCTTGTTAAAAAGTTAAGTTTTGCAGATATTTACCTGGGCCATGTAATATTTTATATGTGACCTTAATATCGTATGAAAGGAATTGTAATAAATTTCTTGAGGATGCAATGGTAAAAACTGCCATTGAAAATGTATCGTTGTGATGCCATGATGCTTCAGGAGTTATCGCACAATGACCACGGAGAGCCTCAGGGACATGGCTGCCTAGAATGGAGACACCTATAGCCTCGAGAGAGAATCAGGAAGAGGTGCCTCATCTATCGTGGATGTTGCATTATCACCTGAAATTAGGTGTGATTGTGGCCTCATATGTTACTCTGAAGCAAGCCTACATTTAAATTATTGTAAACTTTAATTTTATTTAGCAGAAGCAAAATTTGAGAAACAGTGTCAGCCAGTTAAAGGCCTTGATTAAAGGTCCAGCAGTGACATCACTCTGATCAGAAGGTCACTGATTCAGATCCTCAAATGGCTGGCAGAGTCACGGCAGCCTAACCCTAACCACACGATGCCCTCCATGAACCATAAAGCAAACTTATCTTGAGGATCATGGCAAATGTGAAGGCTGTGAAGAGAAAGGAGCAGAGGCAGTAAAGAATGGTCCCTGTATCTGTACCCTGTCCTGTCTGCTGGATGGAGCCCACAACAGCTCCAGTACAGCAGTCATGTTTGATACAATACTGATTTGAAAAAAATATGATGTTGATTTATGTACAATTAAGTGTAAGAAGTTGATGGTACATTTTACTGAACTTCCCTGACACATTTAATGTGGTGCACAACATAGACCCTTGCTTTAGTGTCTCTCTGCACTTAACACTACAATTTTCATAGGCCTCATGTAGCGAGATGCAAGCCCCAGCCAGGGCTGCTTTTCCACTGTGTGGCCTGGGGAAACTACCAGATGAAGACCTTTAGCATGAGGCCCTGTAACTGTAGCCTCTTTCTCATCATGGATCTTACCCCTCTGAGAGATCGTCCCTCTGCCAGGGAATTCCTGCAGAGGTGAAAGTAAATGTTAAGCTCATAAAGATTTCGCCATTAAGCAGGCCAGTGCTATCTGTGACTCTCCCTTGGTCATCATGTCTTTTGGGAACCTTGTTCCACCTTTGAAGTGAGTGTACTGTGCTTCAGCTTAATGGTATTAACCGTGCAGTACTTGGCTTATGTAAAAAGCATGTAGTCGTGGTCCGTGCACAAAGGCCCTTGTTCATCGTTCCATCTCTGTTTTCTGCTGACACACTGTACTCCCGCCTCGAAGCTGTGACTTAACATAATCTTCCGTTGCATAAGGCTCCTTCTATTTTGGGCTTATGTGGGTCTGCTTGGATTACCCTATCCTCAGACGCAGTATCGGAGGGCGGGAGGGGGGAAGCAGCGTAATTCGCGGCAGAGCGTTCTCGTGGACGCTGCTGCTGACCCCGCCCACTCCTCGAGGGGGTTTCCCTCCATATGTTTGTGTTTTTCCTCTCTGCAAGCCAGCCAAAAGCCAAGTGCATCTGTCTCTCTCTCTCTCTCTCTCTCTCTCAGGCATACCATGTTAACTGAGGAAGCAGGATTCAGTGACCCCAGCCTCCTAGAGAATCTCCAGAGCAACCACGTAAGTACCGATTTGGTTGCATCCAGCCATGCGTTGAGCAGCAGTGACCTCACAATCAGCCTTGCTCCCAGTGGCCTGTCGATCACTTCCCCGTATGCCACGTGAGAAAATTAGTTGTGAGGGAACAAACAGCTTTGTATGGGTAGGGTGTGACATGGTGTGAAAATGGCCCTGTTTAGCCAAGTTGTTGATCAGATCTATGGATCTTCATCCTACGTCTGCATGCTCCTGTTTGAAGCACTCCCTGCTGACCTGTATTCATCATTACCAGAGTCATGTGAATGAATGTATGGAAAAAAACGTGTGGTGATGAATCGGACAGCTTTGTCAACGTGGCCCAGGATGCTGTGGACTTACCGTGGAGGGTGGTACTCAAATTGCCTCTGGCGATGGCCTGACCAGGTCTGCGAATCGCCGGTGATGAGTGCTGCTGTTAGGCGAATGAAAAGAGAACTAGAGTAGCTCCCCCCACAGATTTAGATTACTGTTTATTATCAGGTGGAATAAATGGGCAGCAGTATTTCATCCCTCTAAAACCGAGTGCCTAACAGGCCGTGCAGGCCGCCGCACCCCCCCCCAAAGCAATGGACCCTGTGGCAGTAAATCATATTGATTGGCCCGTTTAAACCTAAGTGCTGCCTGTCACCTAATGATGCGAAGGAAGGAGTTATCGGTCGCCATGGCAACACGTGCCACTGAGCTGGCCACATGGACTCGCACAGATGCCTGCGATTGGCCAAGCGTGGAGGCAGTCCGAGAGCCGGTGCTATAGGGGTCCATTTTCCCCTACAGCAGCGGTCGCTGCCTTCATCCCCTAATTAAGTAACAGGGATTGATTACCAATGCAGTAGCTTGTGTTGTACTAGTAAAACTGTATTTCTACACACATGTTCAGGGGTTTTAAGGTAAGTAAGCTTCAAAAAGTGGCCTGGACTAAGAAATGGTGGATTTAATCTGTATTAAACCATACTTTTTACTTGTGATCTGCTGCAACTATGACCCGTTTGCGATCTTCCCGCAATGTTTTGGAATCTGATTGCATGGTGCTTAAATTTACTTGAATGCAAGTTCATCCATAAAATGGCATCTTGTGCATTTTTCATTTGCACCTGGGTCTCTCCTGCCTACTTTGGCCCCTACTAGCGGTTCAGCCGTCATTTATCGCAAACCCTATTGAACATGTTTCTCTGCCACATTCAGATCTCTTGAAAATCCACAGGCAGGACAGCAGCCTTCAGTCTTTAATGCCCCAAAAACTTAAGCCGAAGTTTTTGGTGACTGAACGGTGTTCTTACACAACCCTAGCGCTCTTTTAGCGGTTGGGTCTAATGAGAATGTTCTAGAAGGCTGCCGCCATGATGCTGGGTCCTTAGATCTCGACTCGCTCCAGCCAAGTCAAACCATCTCATCAGTACAGGTTCATTAAAATTCTGCTCCACAGAGCAACGGTTGCCCCTGGCATCCAGCTGAGGCCTTTAAGCATTTCTGGAGAAGGTAGTGATTTAATTTCATTTAAAAGCCAGCACCAAGGAGCTTGAGGCCGAACTGCCGAGACTGAAAGTTTAAGACGTGCAGAAAATAAAGCTTGCCAGTGTCAGAATCCTCCCCTCCCCGCCCCATGGTGGAGAGCCAGGCTCGCTAGGCCCTTGGATACACCCTCAGCCTCTCCAGGGCTCTCCGAGTCCTGAAGAAAGGCTATTGCACATTAGAGCAACAGGACATTTCTCACAAGTGATGACCAGCAAGTAGCTAAAGGGCCCAAGGGAGAGCTACGTGTAGCAGGCTGTTCTGGGCCTTTCAAACCCCCCCACCCCCCAGCAGTGGAACCATGCCAGCTTTATTCTGCAGCAAGACGCAATAAACAAATAGTCAGTGCTGTGGCCCCATCTCTCACACAGACACACGCACACTCAGAATCGCACACGCTCACGTTCGAAGGCAGGCTGTCATACTCTTGCAGAGGCTCACTAACAGACTGCAAGCCTCACTCGTTTGCAGGTACACGCACGCTGACGGATAGATTCCCAGTCCCTCACGGACACAGGCACAGCCGCTCTCCCACACCGCCCTCTGCGGACAGATTCCCAGTCCCTCACGGACACAGGCACAGCCACTCTCCCACACCACCCTCTGCGGACAGATTCCCAGTCCCTCACGAACACAGGCACAGCCGCTCTCCCACTCTGTGGACAGACCTTTGATATGGTGAAGGCTCTTTGCTATACATGCCTATGAAGCAGCACTTCCTAACACTACAAGCACAGTGACCTCTTTCTCCTCGTTAGGCCGCTGTTTTAAACAGGCAGGCCTTCTAGTTTTTTTTTTGAATTTTTTTTTTAGTACAAGCAAAAATCAGCTCCTGACTGATTCACACACTTGGGCCTTTCATTATCATGTAAAGGGCCAGGTGTGGGGTAGGCCCTGATTGAGAGGCCCAGGCCATTTTTTTTCCTCCCTCTCTGATGTTTCTGAGGAAATATTGACTCTCCTCCACAATAGGGCCTAATTTTGGGCTCTCTTATTGATTCAAATGGATTTTTTTTCCTTGACCACAGCCAATAGCTTCTGTTTAGCTGTTGAGTGGGAGACGCCCCCTGCGGGGGGAGATGACCTCACGACAGCTGGCGAGCAAGTGTGTATTAGAGATGAAGCTCTCTCACAATGCACCTCTCTGTTTCTGAAGAGCAGGTCCAGAGGAGAAACCAGTGTATTCGGCTGATTAGATTCTCAAACACAATGACAACCATGAAGCTAGATATAGCAGAGTATACTGGGAATGAGTCAGATAACAACATAAGACAGCCAGGAATTTGTTAGTATTTTTGACACCAGTATTTTTTCTTAAAAAGGAGAAATTTCTTTGTCCATCACCACAGAAAATAATTAAATACAAAAAAGGATAATGTCGGTATAAACAATGGAAAATCAGTAATAAAATAAATATTAAAATTTAAAAATTTAAAATGGATGATAAAAAAATAAATGATATGAATGAGTGGTTAAGATAAAAATGAAAACATTACCTGTATATATATGCTGTACTGTCCTGTGGATATTTGTGTAGTTTAATCAGGTCTGTTTTTTTGGGGGTTTTTTAAGGCAGCCGGGGGTGCACTGGTTAAATTGACAATCAAAGGAATTGAACTGCTGTTGTACCTTTCAAACACTTCACCTAAATTGCTTTGGCCGTGTAAAAGACCATGGAAAACACCGGACAAAGGAGCCTTTACACTGACAGAGCAGCAAAGCTTTGTGATGGACCAGAGACTCCAGCTCCGTTGTCTCCCTGCTGACTGCACTACCAGCTCCTCCAAATTTCCTTTTCTGTCATCTGAAATTTTCTGGAGGCATTGGGGGTGTCGGCTTTTGAAACTTTTATATTTAATCTCCTGCATTATTAATCAACGAAAGCCTGGACAGATCGTGTTACATCTGGGCGTTATATGAAATAGTTACTAATCCTGGTGTGGTGTGAGATTTCATTGCAGATACTCATTGTTTAGGTTAATGTTGAAGTTTGAATTGGCATGTGGCTGTTGTCCAGCTCTTGGCTCCACCCCCTTCAGCTCGAGGGACAGTAACTCCCACGTGTCAAACGATCTGGGCAATGAGAGAAACACCATTGATTGTAGATGAGCTGGTGTGTTGTTTCCTCATTTTGTGTCAATACCATTTACCATGACTAATGGCTAATACTGCAGTAGCTACACACATAGCACACAGGTCTGGTCAACGTCTCGCTGATGTACACAAGGGACATCTAAACAATGTAACACACGAGTCATTTGCGAGGTCAGTCTTGGATCTGCTGCCATTATGACCTGTTTGCGATCTTCCCGCAATGTTTTGAAATGTGATTGCATGGTGCTTAAATTTACTTTGTGTCTGTATGTGTGTGTGCTCAGCCCACGGCCCCCGTCATCCTGGAGTTCATGACCATGATGGCCTTGTGTCACACAGCCGTCCCGGAGAGGTCAGGTGACACTATCATCTACCAAGCAGCTTCTCCAGGTAAAAGCCGCCTTGCCAACTCAGCCTGCAAAGCTGAAGCCTCTGTCATCCTGGAGTTCTTGTCCAAACAGATCTCTCTCAGTTACTGTGGTACCTGTTTCAACCTTCAGTTACTGTTTTTATTCTGATCTTTTTTCTGTATAATTTATTTCTTGCCACTTTATTATTGTTTCCAATCCCTGTGTTTTACTGAATGTGTGTTAAATGGATATAAGTTTTGAGGTGTCGCATATCTCGCCAAGGACACTGTCAACTTAGAAGCTGGAAGTCTGCCTAATTGAAGCATTATTCACCCCTTTAGGAACTCTAGATGACACGGATCCTTTAATCTATCTTAATTGAAAAGTCACTTATCAGGCATAATTTTAAAATGGTAAGGATAGTGTGTCAAATGACTCACAAAACCCAGTTTGAAACCTGATTCAGATTGCCGTGACTGAATCTGCCTGTATAACCCTTCCTATTCATAATTCAAAGCAATTAATGGTTTTTTCAGGTAGTAATGAGCATGTTCACTTTAGACCGATAAAGTAGTCATCAGAGGGAGGAATAATTATGACGTCACTCCCATTTAATTAACTTTAACATTGGATATTAAATTGTTTCCATTCTACTGCACCAAATATACAGAGACATTAGTTACAAGAAATATTCCAATGTCTGTGACTGCAAACATCAAATGCCTGTCCATTCAGGAGAATAGGAAATGAGTAGCTCAATCCCAGTACAAAAGGGTGCCAGACAAATCCTAGCAACATCAGCTGCGCCTTTCAGTTATATTGCCATGCGCAGTGTTCCGCAAGCTGCTTAGAAAATGTAGACGCTAAACAACTAGCTGTTCCACAAAAAGTATAGCTGAGCTACATTTTTTTCTCATTCATTTGCCCTGACTGGTTTCAAAAGCTGATGAAATGGTTGGTGGCTCAGTGGGCTAAGCCTCTATACCTGTGATCAGAGCTCAGCCTGTCTGCGGGTCCTTGAGCGAGGCCCTTAACCCCCAGCTCCCTGGGTGCTGCTATGAGTGGCTGCCCTTCGCGGCCAGCTTGTTCTCACCTGCAGGAGGTATATAGAGAATTTCCCCATGGGGACCAAAAAGTATCAATTATTGTTAATATTATTAAACCGCTGCAACAGCTCTAAAAAGTACACAAATAGTGTCCTGAAGTGGACAAATGAAGAGACTCAAAAACAGCTGACGGCAAAGGGGACTACAGCTTTGTTTTCAAACTACAAAGTACGCATTCGAATATGTATGATTTTTCAGTCAATTCTGTTAATTTCGTTACGTTATCCAGGTATGGTATTGTATCTTTTTCAGACTTGATGAACGGTGATTAACTGAAAATGGATTTTCCACAAATAGAGTAGTGTTTGAGCAGGTTGTGGGTATAACACCAGCACAAGGTTCATGATTTGGTTAATTAAATATGTGTCAATCTGGGGAGATGTAGCGATGTAGCGCTTGTCACAACTTCACTATATAAAAGCTACTCAACACACAATGCTGTGACCTCACTACTGGCAAAAGTAGTTAAATTAATAGCCTTGCTATTCTTAGCAATGCTATTGCCCAGCACTATTCGCACGCAACTGTTTAGGAAACATCTGCCGCATTGGCACTATAAATACTAGAAATATGGTAGCTTGCAAAGCAGATTTGTTAACGTTTTTGTGGTGCTCGGTAGCACATGATCATTATTAGTACACCCTACAGTCGTGTCATATAAATGGCGGTGGTCGCATAAGAAAATAATGGAACTGAAGATTTCCTATGGCATAGTGACGTCGTAGCCGTCGTAACGTCATAGTGCAATGCACTACTCACGTGTTGTGGTGACCCTGGTGTGAAGAAACCTACTATGCTGCCAGTCGTTTAAAAGTATAGCACATGCAATTATGTACAGTACATAATGCTTGATAATGATAAAAGTTATGTTCTTGGTGTATGTACTTACTGTACTGTACTTTTTATCATTATTTAGGCTACAACATATTTGTGCAGGTACACTTTATAATGTTTGCACAACTACGAATCACCTAACGACGCATTTCTCGGAATGAATCCCCATCGTTAAGCGACGCATTACTCTACGTCTACAGTTAGTATTTCATCCAGCAGCGTAGTGCTTTGCTGAGGATGCAAATAGATGTTGTACCCTTGTATAGATTCATTCATTTCTTATTTCCTTAATTTATACATCTAGACATTTACTTAATAACCTCATGCTAAAACAACAGTCCCACTTCCATTGATCCCTGTTCTTGCTCTCCAGGCCCAAATTTTTGCTGCTTTGATAAAAAACTATTTAGCTATTAAGCTATTCAGCTTTGGGTAAAATGATTATTAGCTTGTTAAGTCAGACATGAATCATTTGAATGTTTTAGTGAGTAAACAGTCACAGAGTTTCTGTGTGTTAGTAAACACTCCGCTTTTTCCTCCTGTTTGTGGACAGACGAGGGGGCACTAGTGAGGGCCGCACGGAACCTGGGCTTCGTGTTCACTGGCAGAACTCCGGACTCCGTCATCATTGAATCCGTGAGTATTGGCCCCGCCTTCCATCTGGCTCCTCCCCCACATCCTCCACCAGTCACAAGGTTAAGTCCTTTTTACAAGCTGTCCACACAGTTTTCAGGTAAACTAATCAGAATACGGCTCAGTGGAAGTGTAAGTCAGCTAGAGGACGGAGAACCTCAGATATGTGCCTTTTTTTTTAGGGTTTTCCTGTTATAGGTTGTTTTTGCTTTTTGTGACAATTTTGCTGTGATATTTACCTTAAAACTCAGCCCTTACACACCCCACTGCTGTTTTGTACTAACTGGTCTTTCCACAATGCGTGTTTATTTGAAAAAGTAGTAAAATCAATTCTCAGCCCTGGTTTTGGAGCAGTTAAAATGCTTAATATTTAGCCTGTGCCAAGGTTTTTCAGTCTTTCTTAAACATGGGACCCAAATAAGAAATATACTCACCAAGCTGGTTTCAGAGGCTATGTGCAAAACATCTGGCCCAAAACACAGTATAACACAGTATCCTCCTCTTAAAAGGTTCCTCTCAAGGAGAATATGGCTATAAAATGAACATAGATTTTTGACTTCAGTCAACATTCATGAAAATGAACTGGTTACAATAATGAGGAAAATAGCCAAAATTGCTACATACCCGTTCTGTTACATATAGTCATGTGAAACAAGTTAAGTAGCATTATACCACATTAACAGGCTATTTGCAGAAAAAACATTCTCAAAAATAACAATCCTGACTTATCTTGCTAGCACATAATAATTTAACTACTCCTGTACATGCTAGCTAGTTGGACGTTATAGCATAAGGATATTTTTATCTCAGTTTGGAGGTTTATTGTGTTAATTTACATTGATGAAAATGCACATGGGCTTAATTTAACACGCATGACACTCGTTCCCACGTGAGCGGGTCGTCCAGTTCAGGAAGCAGATTGGGATCTCAGACGCGCCTCTCTCCCAGCTACAGGGAACCCCTCCGTGTCTTCCCTAAAAGACGCCAGCATGATCCAGCAATCATCAGCTTCAAATTATGTGCAATTGAATTATGGGACAGAAGGTTCTCTGATTATTTATACTTCAGACACGAGGGCTGCTCTCTGCTTTGTGCCTGTATTTCTTATCTGGGATACTGGCAGAGTGGTCTGACAGATAGATTATAGAAGAATCCTGTAATGTCCACCTTTTAATCCTTTCCCTGCTGAGCTTTGGGATTTAGGAACATATTTCTCCTTAAAACTACTGTAATAGAAATGTCCGTGTCATTGTTGGGATTAAGGTTTTTCCCCATAGAAATGAATGGACGCTTCTTTGGTGAACATCTGCACCTGTTGGATATGTTGTATTCGGGGACCCACAGGAGGACTGTGTCAACAAGATCAGGGTTTTATCACATAATGGTTCAGGGACTAAAAGGAAATGAGTCATTTGTTTTTCACTGTCGCCTAATTATGACCATCAGGTTCACTTCCAGGCTGGTGGCCTTCAGTGATTCTTTGCTTACCATCCAGTTTGGCCCCTATGTAAAAGATACCGGCAGACTCACTCACTGCTAATCATTATACCCCCACAACCCAATACTGTAAACTTCCTCATATCCTCTCAGTTGCTGAGCTTAAATATAGAATAGTGAGACTTAATTCATCCTTTCTGCCTATCCAGTTTTGCGCTCCGTGAGACATGTATACAGGTGAGAACAAGCCCAGGGGTCAGAGCACAGGGTCAGCCAGCGTGCAGAGCCCCTGGAGCTTGGGGTTCAGGTCCTTGCTCACAGGTCCAATGTTGGTATCAATATGCCAGCCATGGGATTTGATCTGGCAACCTTCTGATCACTGATCCAAATACCGACCCAGGGATGCTTATCTTATGTGTGTGGATTTTCATGACGGATGTCGTATATTGCTGTTGATAGGAAGGACTGTGGTTTGATAAGGGTACCGGAGGTCAGTCGCCTTGGGATCAGAGGTTCGAAGCCCTGCATAGCTACGTCCAGCCTCTCGGCCATTCCCATTATATGGTGATTCTGAGCAGCTCCTATTGACTGTGCTGTCATTCCTCTTGATAAGACAGTAGCAGACAATAGTTCTCTGGAAGATATAGTGTTCGCATATGACTCCTGACAAGCTGTGGCTTGAGATTTGGCCAACGTATGTTTTGAAGCATCGGCCTGCCTTTGAAAGATGTCTCAGTCCGCCTCCACAGGCCTCTGAGGTTAAGGACATTGCCTCTGGCAATGCTTCCTCCCGCAGGGCGTCCCACGCAAGGCAGCTACAGTTGGCAATGCTACTGTCACTACCAATACTGCCACCTACTGGCATTACCACTGACAGCTGTTTGCAGTCAAGCCTCGAGACAGCATCTCATCCATCAGGAAAAAAGCGTTCCCCTCATCCATCGAAATATCATTCTGTTTATTTTTCATTGTAATTTTGAAAGAAAACCAGGAATAGTTTTTGGTTGGCCATGCCTAATTTGCTCAAAGATGCTGTGGAGGACAATATGTCACCTATTATAAAAAATGGTATTTCCATTTATAAAAACACAGAAGTCAGCTAGTGTGCAGGTTTTAACTGTACCCAGTAACTTATTTTCCCAATATAACTTATTTAGTCTTCTATATTTAGTCTAGTACTGTGGTCCTCTTAAAGACCGTTGGGGAAGTTTGCACACTGTGGACAGCCAGAACTGGACTGTAAGCTGCTAATAGAGAACCTGTACAAACATGCAGAATTACATCTGCATGTTTGCTACAGCACCAATATATTTATCTTGCATTTCCTAGATCGTAAAGATGGCATTCTTTTGTTTTATTTAATTTTGCAAATTAATTTTGAACTTATATTGCCTCTTTACAACCTCATAATTCATATCACTACTGGCTGACTGAAGCACTCAGTCTATACAGTACAGTACTTTATGCTGCATTTATGGTATTCACTCACCCCAGTGTGTAATTAAGTCTCCTGTATTGGCAGTTTGATTTGTAAATCCTCTATGTATGAGAGTTAAAGGGAATGGAATCATACTCATGCAGCAGGAATTGTGGGTAATGTTCTTTCTGTACCTGCAGTGGAGGTAACTGGCATCCAGGATAGGCTCCCCACCCCCGCGTTCCTATACCCTGCGTAGAACGAGCGGGTATAGAAAATGGATGGATGGATGATAAGACGATTTCACTGTGCCACTAATTTTGGAGCAATATATGCATAAAAAGTAAACGATTTCATCCCGTTACTGCTCTCTAGTGGTCGACTCATAAATGTTGATATTTTGGTGGTTAGATCTAAGAGGTTTCACTCCTCCGTATAAAATTGTTCACGTGGGCAGCAGAAATATTCTTTTATGTAAAAAAGAATGTGAGACATGCATATTGCAGCAGCCAAAATTTCTGCAACTCATTTTCTGCTCTGTTTACTGCCGTTTTACTCAGCTCAGAATTTTAAACATATCGTTTGTTTTGAATGTTTTTACTCTAAAGATACTTAACTTCATTATTTCCTCCATAGCTTGGTGAAGAAGAGAAATACGAGCTGTTAAATGTGCTGGAGTTTACAAGGTATTTGATGTTTTTGCTTTATCTTGTTCAGTAAATTCTTTGCTTCCTATAACATAAGCCTATGAGCGGGGCAGCCTGCTTGATTAACCCACAGTGGAAGTTGCTGTCGTCTGTTGTCCAGAGATGACTAGTTTATCTCCTTCACCTTGTTAACCTTATTGAACTGATAAATGTAAACTGTCAGTGTTTGACAGGTGTAATATCTCCTGCAGTTTCCGGAACCTCATTTCCACTGTAATTTCATAAAATCCATTTTTTGTTGTTTCCAGATGTATAAGTCAGTGTTATCAGTTGTGGTTTTGTTTTGCTTAGACACTGAACATGGACAGGCTGAGTAAACACATTTAAGGCCTTGACTGTAGGATCGTGAAGTGCAGGCAGTAACAGTAACAAATTCCGAGGATCATCTGATATCTTTGAATATATAAAACCATCTAAATGCACCGTGCTGATCCGTATACATTTCCTGTCTTTTGTTCTGTCCTACTGTGTTTCCGTTCTCAGTTTCCATTCTCCACTGTAATAAGCAGCTTAATGGCAGCTTTAATGAGTTTTTCCTTTGTACCATTAGCTTAATCCCAGGAAATCAGTTTAAATGGATTTTTCTCTGTTGTCTCACTGGATCCAGTTTTTCTTAGCTGATGCATATCACTTAAACTGACCTTAATGAGCTAAAACTGTTGTTTTTTTTTCCCTGATAGAATTCAAATTCTTGTCATTGTCCCCGGTTCCTAAACCACAGTGTTGCCTTCTGTTGTGCATTTGCTTTTGTGGCACAATACAGTCAACCTGGGATTCATTTTGCTAATTTACATTTAGAATTGTATTCTTTAATTTGATAAGCAGAATCCAGACTTTTAAGGAATTACAAATTTGCAATAAAACATGCTAATGCTAATTTATGGGCTAGGGGTGCAGATGTGTAAGAAGGTACCTTAATAGCAGTCTGGCTCAATATGCTGCTTGTTGCTTGGTCTCTCATAGCAACCGGAAGAGGATGTCTGTCATCATGCGGACCCCATCTGGAAAGATACGGCTGTACTGCAAGGGGGCTGTGAGTCGGCCTTTTATTGCTTGGCTGTGCACCAGATGACCGTAATCTCTGGGGTCCTTAAGAAGACCATACTGACCAGCATACAGCCCTCACGTCACGCATATATACTGTCGGCCCATTATAAATTTGCATGTTGCACACTGCAGATTTAGCTGCTGGGGGTGCAGTTAGCAGGGGGGTGTCACTTAGAGAAGGAGAAGCCCCGTCTAACATCTCTTTGGCAGGACACGGTCATCTACGAGCGGCTGGCAGAGAGCTCCAGGTACAAGGAGATCACATTGAAGCACCTGGAGCAGTTTGCCACAGAGGGTAGGGGCTGCGCTCGCCCTTCCCTGCACATTTACCTGCATTTATAGGGACTCCTAAGCTTGTATTCATGCAGACTCGCATGTGCAGTACCAGTCAAAAGTCAAGACACACCTACCCATAGAAAGGTTTATTTGTACTGTTCTCTACATTTTAGAATAAAGACCTCAAAACTGTAATGTAATGTATAAAGAATTATACACTGGGTAAAAAATATACAAAAAAATAATAAATTGTCGGGGGGTGGGTATGGGTGGGTGCAGTTCTGTGGGTTGGGACTGCCAGTTAAAATCCATGGGTTGGCAGAGTGATCCCACCACTGGGCCCTTGAACGAGGCCCTTAACCCCAATTGCCCCAGGTACTGACCGACCCTACTGCCTCCTGTATGCCAGTTCCATGAGGTGGCCTCCTGGGATGCTTTTCCAGCTGTCCTGAAGGAGGTCCTACATGCTGAGCACTCACTGCCCACTGTATTTTGGTCATGTGATGTGATACTATCACTCTCCTTTTGTACGTGTCTTGACGTGTCTAAACGTTTGACCGGTACTTCATGCTAATGTGCATTCACTGATATTCCCACACCCACACACTTCCATAGGTATTGGCTTTTAGACTGACAACCCCAACACACACACTGTTACATGGACTCTCACATAAACATAAATGAACTGAAACCTCTAAGTCCTTTCATACACAGAACTGTTCCCTGTTTTTATTTATTTCCCTTATAATTACCTGGAAAACTGGCTTTGTTCTTTACTTTACAGGGTTTTATCATATGAAAGCTCCCTTTATTTGTCCGATTACTGGAAGGCAGTTGTTCGACCCTGAAAAGGTTATTTGCTCAGTAAACATCTGCGTAATGTTGCTATGGTTACCGTGACACGGTTACCACATCGCAAACTTGTTCACTGCCACCCATAGACTGTGTAAGTTAATGCAGCTTCTAGCATCAGCTGTTAGGAGAGTTTAGCACGATTGTTTTTGGATTGCCTGTATTGCCAATATTGTCAAACTTGCTGAATCTGATTGGACATTATTAAGCATCATGTGACCCACCCAGACCATTGCAGTTGTAATTGGAGTTTGTTTGAATGTTTAAAGCCAGTTGTAACTGAACTGGACATTTTATTATTATTGCAATAAACGATTCATAGCTAATGGTAGCTAACAGATAAAGAGAGCCAGCTTAGTTTAACTACCTTTTGCAAATAAATGAAAAAATAAGCAAATGGGAATTTGAGTTAAAGGTAATACTCTGTGCAAACATCCCAAGCACAGATTCCCATGGGTACATCTTTGGAACCAGTTTTGGGGGCAGCATGTGTCTCAGTTAGCTAAGCCTGTGTGTCTGAAATCAGAAGGTCGCTGGTTCAAATCCAGGCTTGGCACGTCTGCAGGTCCTTGAGCAAATCCCTTAATCCCCAGCTCCCTGGGCTGTCCTTTGCGCACAGCTTACTCTACAAAGAGCAAGTTGAGGGAGGCATAAAGACAATTTCCTCACAGGGATCAATAACATATCAATTATTATTATTATTATTTCGATATTAGCTCCTAGTTAAACACAATTTAGGCCTGTCTGGGCTCAATGACGTTTGTTACTCTCCCTGCAGGTCTGCGGACGCTGTGCTACGCGGTAGCCGACGTCTCCCCGGCAACATACCGCGAGTGGCTAGAGGTGTACCAGCGTGCCTCGACCGCCCTGAATAATCGCGCCCTGAAGCTGGAGGAGAGCTACGAGCTCATCGAGAAGGTGGGACCCGCTGGTGTCACTCACGTCGGTGCGGGTCGCTGTTACCGTTGGGCTTACGTCAGTAGCAGCATCACCGCTAAATGGACTGCTATTACCATCCGAGACAGAGATTTAGTTTATTTAGCAGACGCATTAGATATAACTGTTAGCATGACTTATGTTAGCATTATGTTACTATTAGGGCCAAAGGTGGGATGGCAGCAGGGGCCTCCAGAGCTTACTGCTTGGTCCTCCATGCTGATAACACAATGACACATTCACAGTGGGACAGGGTTAGTGATACCCATCCCCACCACTAGGGGGTAATCTTTTGCCATCATAAAGTGAATGCTCTGTAAATTCTGCATTCATTTGTGATTTCCTTTGTATTAAAATTTACCCTGGTAGGAAGGTGGGCTGGTCACAGCTATACAGCTACAGTCACCTGAATGCTCATAAATACATATTCAGTCATCCGTCGACTTACGCCGCTATAGAGGTTTAGCTAGATGTGTGATATCGTATCTTATGTTATACAGTAGATCTGACCTCTCCCCTATAATGAATGAGATTTGTTCACAGTGTCATCCATGACATTGTTTTAAGCTGTTTTAAAGCAATATTACCTTGGATCACATAGATAATGAGTAATAATTGGCAACTAGACACATAAACAAATCAACAAACCTCATGCCTTAGCCTTTCCTATCCCAAACAAGGTGAGGTGTGAATGGACCCTGGAGTTCTCGTACTGTGTGTGTCCTGACCCCGCCACCATCATTCCCCTGGTGCTGAACACCACCTTCACGTTTGCGTAGAACCTGCAACTGCTGGGTGCCACAGCCATTGAGGACAAGCTGCAGGACAAGGTCCCCGAGACGATCGAAACCCTCATGAAAGCCGACATCAAGATCTGGATCCTGACCGGGGACAAACAGGAGACAGCCATCAACATCGGTTGGGCACGCGGCGAAACACAGTGAATGTTTACCCTGTTACTCTCTAGGGAGGTGGAAGGAGTCCCTATGGCTAGTCTGCTGTGTCGGTCTCTGCAGCCACACCTGTAGGAGGGTTTGGCTGGCGATCCGTTGAGGTCGTAAGAACTATACAACAATCCTAGTTAATCCGCATGTGTATGAGGCCCCGTTGTTTGGGGGTTGAGAGAGTCATTGTAGAAGTTTATAAGAATATTGTTGATGGCATTCAGGTCAGCTTCTATGCTTTTCCGCAGGGTCGTGTATAAGAGGGGAGAAATGGGAAGCCTTTCTGGGGCCCAGCCACTAAGGGGAGCCCATGAGTATTTCAATGTGGATTGTGGTAGATTTGCTTTAGATAGGACCCATTTGGTAGAATCTTTCAGGGGACTGGCCACTAGGGGGAGCCCATGAATATGTCAGTGTGGATAGTGGTAGCTTTGGTTTGGCGGGGCCCAATCAGGAAAATCTTTCTTGGGCTCGGCCATGTCTTTGCGCCGCCCTGATTCCCCCAGGGCTTGTTGGGCTGTTGTCCTTGGCGTCCAGGTAACGGATGCCACTTGCCCCTGCCGAACCAAACACCAGTGAGGTTGCCCTTCTTGGCAACCCCAACATTAAATCCTCCCTTCCTTTACTCTGTAGCCAGCTGGTGATCCCTTTACTAGGAAAATGGGCACTTGCCGTGGCCTAGTAGTACTAGGGCGATTGCCCCACTTATTGGCCAAAACTGGCGTGATTCTATTTCACTTAAATAGTCAAAAAGATAGCGTGAATCTGTACCTCTGGCAGAAGTATGTGGGTAAAGCGAGGCGCTGTTTTATATGTCATTGTTTATTTTTATTTTATTACTCTTAGCCGAAATACATGAAAACAGCCTGCGGGGCCCACAGTTAGAATTTTATGGTCTGAAGGTGGCACCATTTATGCAAGGTGCAGCCTCTTAATGATTTACAGTATCTGCCTTTTAGCCCTAGATGCCTTTAGGGCCATTTTGTGAAAAGCCCTGCAATTTCTGGGTTCGACCAATTGGATCCCAGGGGAGCTTAGGAACTAAATTGCCTTCTCCTGCCAGAAACCCTGCGATTCGGGGTTTTTCGTCGCAGATTCACCACATTTCTTATGTCTTCTGAGCACATTCCACACGTCTGGATCGAGTACATGTTTCTTTTCTTGCTTTTTCCTTCTCAAAGTTCCCAGAACAGCACGACAGGGGAATGGAAACCAGACCGGAAAGTCTCTTATTGGGATCATTTGTCACATGCAATTTTCAATGTTGTCGTCATGGTGGATTCATTGCTTTCAGGTTGCCAAATAATCTCAGGTCCACACAAGTAGTTTTGGTGCTTTAGTAAGACATTCAATGCTGGTCATCTAGCTGTAATTATATAGATTTAGCAAAGCCTGTGGCGCTCTGAAACACTACACCCTTAAGACAAAGCTCACAGCTGTGCGGTTTAGATGTATAATTCCTGAGGCTGGGTTTGTCCTTTAGAGATTCCCCATGGTCTGTCATGCATATTTAGGAGGAAACATGCTTGGATTTGAAGCCTCTACTGCTTTGCCAAGGCCTGGCCTTGTGCGTGCGTGTGTGCGTGAACGTTTGTTTGTGCGTGTCTTTCACCGCGACATCTGATCACAGCCTCATTCATCTGCTGTTTGTTCCCTGTCTGCAGGACACTCGTGCAAACTGCTGACGAAGAACATGGGCCTCATGGTGATCAACGAGGGCACCCTGGACGTAAGTGTGATCCCAGCTCATCTCCGGGGTCTTGTTAAAATGTCCGAGCCAGTTGAGGAGAGTTTTCCATGTGCTCGTGGAACACTTTGATGAATGCTATCCCACCGTCATGACCTCCAAGTCATCTGTATCAACTGTGAGAATGATTTCTGAGCTACTTCAAGGGCAGATCAGCTCTAGCGCACAGATGCAAGATAAAAATAGAGAGAACTGAAACTGGCGGTCGCTTGAGAGATCCCCCATCGAAAGCACACCTGCAAAACTGACTCACTATAAAAGGCATGACAGATATTGTGATGGTGCTGTGGAAATCACCACACTGATCTTCACTATTTCCTCATCGTCCTATTGAAAAATCCTCTTTAAGGCGGAACTGCTGCACCGTTTCAGAAATATTTTTACAGACGCTCCTCTACTTACGAACTTTCAACTTACAAACTTTCAGACATACGAATGAAGAGGACTGTAAATCCAAATTGTGTTAATTGGACTCCTGTTTCCTGTCCGCGACATCAGTTTTTTTTCTGCACGCCAATTCCGCCCAGTACGACTTCTGGCCGCTACTCCCGCCACGCAGCAGCATAGCGTGCGTACTCCCAGCATCCTAGTTATTTGTATTTGCGTATACCTTTAAAATGATGTTGAATAACGACTTATGAACATTTCAACTTACGAATGGCCATTCGGAACGTATCTCGTTCGCAAGTAGAGGAGCATCTGTATGTTCCTTTCATGGCCCGTTTGTGTGTAGTAGGTGTTACGACTGCCGAGTGATGGCTCATTTAAATAAATGTCTTAATTATGAGGTTAAGTGAGAAAAAGACTGAGAGCGGGACTTGGGAGCTGACCTGAGGGAGAGAGTGCCTTTCATGCTTTTGGAATAATCCCACCCCCTGTTTTTTTGGGTTTTGTCATCGTGCCAAACTTGTACGGCTAGAATTCCTTTCAAATTGAAATGAGAGCCACGCTTAAACAGTGTCTTTGTGCAGGCCGGCCTGATTAGTATTATGATTTATTTGAGTTGCGACATCGGAGGTCTTAGGGGAAACCCGAGCTGAGTTCTCTCCAGGCCAGCTCTCCCTCATCTTCACTCCTCCTTTGTTTTTTCCACCCATCTTTCCTGCGTTTATTCGGTCGCTCACATGCTCTTCCCCACGCCCTCTCTGCTGGCGTCCTCTCTTTCATGAGACACCTTTTTGTCTCAGTCAACAATGACCCAGATAGTTACTTTTCATTTTTATGGTTGTGTGAGCACATTTGAGTATTCAGTTAAAGTGTATATTAGAGGGATACGTGAAATATTAATTTATACTTGGAACAGAGATATTAGTATTGCAATGGGTGAGAAAGACTTGGTTCAAGGAAAAGTTGAAACCATCCAGAATATTGGCAAGAAATCAGTCATGTGCTAAAACATTCCATCTCCTTCCTGTTGCATCTTTCCATCTGCCCAGAGGTGGCGCTGACGTGCTCGGGGAGTGGTCCAGAGGGAGGAGTCGCGGCTGTGATGATGGACTCCGAATTCGGCTATCTTGTCTGTGGCAATAACAATCGTACTGGATCAGATATACCTCACTAATTGATGCTGCCTCGTGAATTTGGGGCCAAGGGCAGCAGGAAGTTCGGTAATGACACTAGTCAACAGACAGAGAGCAGGGTAGAAAGATGGAGAGGGGCCGAAAGGGTAGTGGGGGTGGGTAGGGGCAGGAAAACACTAGGCATGGAGGGGGGGTGGCTGTGTTTTCCTGCTATTAGGAGCAATTGACTGCTCTGCCTGATGTAGTACAACAGAGAGAGAGAGTAAGTGAGTTACTGCCAACAACAGCATGGCATGGGGTGGTGTGTGTGTGTTGAAGTTGATGTTGAAGTTTATTGTCATATGTACAAAGTACAGCGTACAGAGCACAATGAAATTCTTACTTGAAAACCCCTCCCTC
>JAODLD010000062.1:645148-656119 GCA_026781065.1 Mormyrops boulengeri | reverse complement strand
TTTAATGAGCCACAAATGAGAAGTAGTGCTTAAACAGTATAAAACTACAACTTTCCCTTCTGTTGATAAAGGGCGCAACTCGGGATCCTCTGTGCTGCTCCGAGATCTCCGAGAAACAGGAACACGCATGTCGTCACTTCCGGCTTCAAAACTCGGAAAACGACTCGGAATATGAGTTCCGAGGGCAAATGGAACGCACCAAAACTGTCCGAAATGCGTTGACAGAGACATTTCAGGGATTTTGAGTCACTCTGTGTTGCAGATGGGTTAATTGCGTTAAAAATTTTGATCAGATTAATCATGATGATGGATTAATCCGCGTTAACCCGTTAATTTTGACAGCCCTAATATATATATATATATATACGCACACACACACACAAACATCAAAATAACAGGTTTTATTGCATTGTGGGGGACATTTGGATCCCCACAATGTACTATAAATCTAATCCATACATATACACTCACACACACATACAGCACACATAAAATTCATGTACGTATGTTGTCCTACAAATTTGGACAGATTAGTGCACCCCTGGCACCTTTGATGTTGGCATCACAGCTTCATTCACGTACAAGCTGGGGAGTGGCGGGGGGAGTTGTTTGAAGGTGTCCGGGAGACTCCCACCCTCATTTATCTTGACAGGCCCTAGTCGCTCGGGTTCCATATACACAATGTGAATGAGTAGGCCGGCTCAGTCATTTGCAGCACAGGATGTAGCTAGTTTTCTCATATTTTGAGGTTGTGCCGGCCAAAGCAAACACGTGGGGAGAGGTCAGCTGTACCGGGTCAGTCACGTCAGAGGCGGCTTTTCCTCTCAGACATCGAGATGGCTAATGGTGGGGTTCAGTCTGGGAAAAAGTAGTATGTTTTGTAAAAGGATGCTGGGAAAGTAAGAAATATTGTGTCATTTTTTTTTTATCTGATGACAATGGGTGATATTTTTTTTCATGAAAAATTGCAGCACAGATCGTCAAGTGACTGTACAAGTGCATGTGTGTGTGTATTTGAATACCACTTAAAATAGCAGTGCCTGTTGGATGATCTTCACAATACCTTGTTTCCTCATTTCATTTATTTATGGGTCATTGCAAGCACAGTGGGTGCAAATTTTTTATGGAATCACTGGGAGTATCCTTACTCCCTAAAGGTGTGAATGATATGTGGTTCACCCCTTTAGGGGTCTGTGTACAGAAGGGGAAGTGTTCAGATGACATGACTAGCCAAGTAGTCATGTCATTGTTGGGCCTCTAGCAAAATCCTTCAGCCCAGCTACTCCAGGGACACTAGCTGACTTACATTATCTGTGCTGTACAATATAAATGAAGAACAGCTTGGAAATTCTTTAATATTCTGGATTGTTACAAGTACAAGTGCTAATAAATTAAGCATAACTTCAGCAAAACGTAATACAGAATATACAGTATATAGTGAACTTCACAGAGGTTTAATTTAGACTAATAGTTGTCTTCTGACAATTCTGTAGATATTTTAATGGAAATAACAAGTGTGTTAGCTTTGCAATCCGTTTTCATAAAGAAAAGTGTAATTTTACTGAGCCATTAAGTAAAAAAGATCTCAGTCTTTTAAACCCAGAAAATATTTCATAGTTTGCATACATTTGGTCCAATATGTGCATTTTCAAGCAGTTCCTCTTAATGAGGGTTACAATGGCCTAACAGGTCATCTTCTCTCTACCACAGACTGAGTTTGTTTGAGGGATTCCCAGGCCAGCTGGAAGGTATAATCCCCATGTAGTATATCCCCCTGAAATCCGGTTGAAAATGATGTAATAAATTATAGTTTTTATAGATCATTAAGCATAACATGAGGAATTAACAGCTCAATTTACGCAGCCGCTAAATCTCAGTTGGAATGGAAAGCATCACCACAAGCAACACTGAGAAACACCACCATCTCTCAGATGTCACACACTGTGCCAGTGAACCGTTTTCTCCATATCTTGTCTTTGTACCTGCCTGGGGCTGAAGCACACATCTGCTTTGGTGGTTCACGCACCCCATGGCTGCTCCTATTCGCATATCGTGGCTGGGGTATCGGCAGGTATCATGATGCCTCTTTGTCTGAGCTTCCTGTCCCTTCCAGTTGGATTGAAACACGTGTCCTTACCTTGCAGGCACATATGATGTTCAGTTCAGGGGTGTTCTGGACCGGCCTTCTCTTCATTCCTGTTACCTCACTCGTCTTTGACCTGGCCTACAAAGTGTGAGTCCCATCCCTGTCTGATTACATTAGTGCTGACCTCATGGCACAGCGTCACTGTCCTCGTTTTGTGACTGCATCTGGACTACAGTTTTTGAAATGGAATTTGTTCTTGATATATTGTTTTGCAATTGCAATTTTTTCTGATGTTCAGGTTCAAGAAATCCTGCTTCAAGACCTTGGTTGATGAAGTTCAAGAGCTGGAGGCCAAGTCTGAAGATCCTGGAGCTGTAGTTCATGGGAAGAGGTATACCTCTCTCCACCCTTTCTGCCTTTATTTTTTCCTAATTCTTCACATGTACATTTAAATCATTTCTAAACATCTTTAAAGAAATCATGTTTACCTCCTTAGTCATGCTGGGAAACTTCTCCCTGTTGTAGGTCTTTTTTTAAGTATCTCATTCTTCTGACACATAATCTAGCTTTTTAAGAACCTTTGAGGTTCTGCGACGTTACAGGACACCATCATCAAATAAAATAGGGAGAGTCCCGTAGAGCAACATCAAGGATTTAGCGGGTAATTGTATAGTGTCTGTTTGGGAAAGTGTTGGTTAAGATTCACAAGATGCACCAGATAATTGCAGATGTGACACATGTGAGTTTCTGTCCATGAGTTTATCGAGGTTTGCTGTTGTAATGGAGCAGTGTGTAACTCTGGGGTTTAGGACTATGTGCCTCATATCGGAAGGTTGTTGATTCAAATCCTCTGACCGCCAGAATGATTTCGCCATTGGCCCCTTGAGCAAGGCCCTTAACCTCAATAGTTTTAGGGACCTGTGACTGACTTGTATGCTTTTGTGGACAAAACCATCAGCTAAATAAGTGCATGTACTGTAAATGTAGCCCAGCATGAACAGTGATTGTGGTCTGCAGGGTTCTGTTGTGGGAATCCCATACAAACACTCTTTTAATGCTTGACCAGTTTCGTGAAGCTTGGGGGTGGAACCCGGACTTCCTCTGGCTGTCATTGGCATGAGGATAATTGCATGACGAATGGCAGCCTGTTGGTTTTGGCAGAAGTTGGATAGCCTTTAATGCAGTCATGAGACCAGTCCCTCTCCACTGTGAGGTCAAGATCACCCATGATTAATGGACACACCGTGTAATTTAGCCTTAAAGATTAATGGCCACCCTGACCCCGTGTTCGAGGTGCAGAAACGTATAAACCCTTGTATGTTGTTGTTGTCACATTTCTTCAAGTGCACTCCCTTCAAACCGCTAACGTTCCCGATTCTTTCCCCCTGGTTTATTTGCTTCTCTAAGTTCTTGTTTGTGCAAATAATGTCTCACAACCATTCTTCTGAATAATCACTTTCACCTGGGTTCCTTACGGTGATGCCCAGAGTAACCACAAAGGTTAAATGTGAAAGTCCTATGGCGTAAACCTGTCAGAGTTTATGGCACCAGATGATAATTCAAATAAATAAATAAATAAATAGCTTGGTTTTATAGCTTCTGGGCACACTTCCACACAGTGCCTCATTTTATAGATTCTAACAATTAAATCATCCCATTTTCTTTTATAAATGTCCCTACGAGTGATGAAGTGTCATTGAGTTGACCATTTCCCCCTTACTGAAGCTCTGCTTAAATAATGCACACTGGCCTTAGCACTTGGTTTAATTGGGTTCACAAGGCTTGTCACAAGTCTTGGTACATGGATTTCAGGTTACAGTACAAGAAGAGAAGGAGATTCTTCATTGTCATTGTCACATCATGGACCAAATCTATTTCTTGACTTTTTCTGCTTAACGTTCTGCCTTTTCAGTTGTTCACTGGATGTGTGTTGCTAATATCGCCCCGGTTTGTTTCCCTTGGTGGAACACCAGAAATGTTAATATCTTACCCCTTAGAGCCTTATGTTTGGACATGGATACAAATGCGAAAGCTGCCATTGGAAGTGTGAGCTATTTGATTCCATCAACACAAATTAAAATGTCAGGCAGACTCGCTGCCAAAGCTCTACTAGGGGAGCCTTGTTGTCCATAGTGTTGAGTGAGGCTATTTGTTTGGTTTTTCAGAAGTCGTGCCCAACATCCACAGCCATTTATAGGTCAAGGTGTAGAATTATGGTGTCTCTTATGTGTCATACACTAAAAATCTTGTTCTGTAGCCTAATAATGAGTGGGTACCAAAACCAGATTTGCTTTTCTGATGGGATGGACCTAAAGTTTTGAATAGCTGGGCAAGAGAGTTTTCTTGTTATGTAGGAAACTGTGATTTAGGGGGCTGGAAAATGGGAAGTCTTTAGGGTCCTGAAAATGAAGAAGCTTTTCCTTACCGGTGTTTACAGGTTCTGGTGTTTTTTCCCTAGACATTTACTTATTTTTATGCTTGGCAGAGACTCTCTAAGACATGCTACAGGGACAAACAGCATCAGTCTGTAAGGGAATGTTTACTTTGAAAATTGACAGCATATCCATAGTAAACAGCTATCAGACAGTACACAGAGCATTGTAAAAATTCAGGCATACAGCACAATACCACAGCAGCATACACATAACACGCTTATCACTGGCCGAGATCTTAAGGAGTATTTATCATGTTTTTTTTTGTTTATTTTGTTGTTTTGCTTGCTTTTTTTAGAGTAGAGTACTTTAAAAGGGTTTAAAAGATAGCGGCCAGTGTTTATAGTACAAGGAAGCTGAAGCTGGAGGCAGGATCAGTGATGGATTCTCATGATTGGTTCCCTCCCAACCCATGAGGGAGGGTCAGGTTTGATTGGCAGGTGAGAACATGAGCGCACCTTTCTGTTTGTGCATGTCCATTTTCAGCTTGACGGAGAGGGCCCAGCTTCTGAAGAACGTCTTTAAGAAGAACACGGTCACCATGTACAGCTCAGAGTCCATGCAGCAGAATCTGCTCCGTAAGTTCACACGTTCACACATTCAGACACACGCATACACAAAAATCTTCAAGGGGAAAATTGATATGACTGATTTCTTCACTTTTGACCATATCACTATTAAAGCCTGATGGTGAATGAGGTGTAACAAAATGAAACAAACCCTTTTAATGCCCAATGAATGTCCCTCCCACACATTTGTATTCATATATTTGTGGGGACTCTCCATTCATTTCTATGGGAAAAACCCTAATCCCTACAATGACAAGCATATCCCCTACCCAGCCCTAAGTAACCAAATAAAACACGAGAATTTTTTGTCTTTTTAATTTCAGTCACAGATTTTTATAAAATTGAGTTCCCCTTCTGGGGACCAAAAAGATGGTCCCCACAACATCAAAATAACAGGTTTTTATCACATTGTGGGGTCATTTGGTCCCCACAATGCAAAATATATACGACCTGCATGCACACACACATGCAACTAGCTCAGGTATTCTTTGACCACCCTATGGTACTTTGAGGACTCACAGACACACCCAGGGTTGTACCAAGTTGAACTCAAGGTAGGTCCAGAAGTAGACATTCAACATTACGCTTTAGCAGTTGGTCAGTCTGCCAGTGTGGTGCCTTGTGCCTTTGTTTGATATTTTACTGGTTAGCCATTCCCCGAGCCAGCCAGCCCCTAACAGAAGCACACAAAGGCAGTGCCACTATACCCCCATGTAAAAATGTATTAAGATGTTCCACGCCTCTTACCAGCCTGTTAAACATCATTCCCACAATGCACTTCCCCCATTAGCCGCCCTCACACGCCAAGTCACTCGACATGTGAAGGTGAGTTGGGAGTCAAAGGGTTGGTACCTCTGAGTGTTGGTTGCAGAAGGGAGGCCATCGCCTCCAGGTCCAGAATGCCAGTGGATGACCACGGAAACAGCTAAAATGAAAAAGTACGTTCATTTTGTTCAGCAGATTCGATTGCAAAGAGATTTGGCGCATGTCCAACAGTGTTGGCCAAATCATGGCAAAACTTGGCTTTATCGCTGTATGTTTGTGTTCATGTCGGCGTCCCCAGTGTTTCCTGGCCACCGTGGTGTTTCTGAGTCGTGTGCTGGTCTCTTTCCTTAATCAGCAAAGGCATCATCCGCGTGTTTTTTCCCCCGTAGGTTTTTTTGTGTGTGTGTGTGTGTGTGTGTGTGTGTGTGTGTGTGTGTGTGTGTGTGTGTGTGTGTGTGTGTGTGTTTGCAGTGCATTTGTTTTGTGGCCAAAGCCCACATTTTCTTCTCGTCAAAAGCCTCAGGATGCACTTGGAAAACTGGGAGATGGGCATTTCAGTTGCACCTGCTGGATCCAGCTGGATCAGCTAGCAGGTTTTGAATGAGGTCCTGCATTCTGATGCTGAGAACAAAATAACCATTATGATATACGAAAACTGATGTAATCAGTCACCTATAATTAAAATTATAATCAGTCAGCCAGCCAATCAATCAAGTACATTTAACATGGTGCATTCAAACAAGGAAATGGCCAGCAAGACCTTGGCCCTTCAACAGAGGTAATAGAATAGTACTCTGGAATGTAGCATCATATAATAACAATTAATATATGATTATGAAATATATTGACAGTCCACATTTCGGACTGTTTATTGATGGTACATTGATGGAATTACGTCATCATTTTAGAGTGACAGGCAGACACCAGGTTGATGAATTATGTGCTTTCATATCTCTTTGAGGGCTTGTTGACGTGGTGTGAGCTCCTCACTGCTTCTCCCTGCCATCATGTCTGCTAACTCCTGTGTTGTGCCCTCGCCACAGATGGCTACGCCTTCTCCCAAGATGAAAACGGAGTGGTCTCCCAGTCAGAGGTCATCCGGGCATATGACACCACCAAGCGGAGGCCGGACGAGTGGTGAAGCCTGTTAAGTAACAAAGACTTCAACGTTCATGTTTTTTAGGTGTGTTTCAAGCAGACACAAGCCGCTGCAATCGTGTTCGGCAGCCTGTGGTATGAATTTCTCTCTACGGGGCAGACAGAAGAGGGAAGATGTTTTATTTCGAGCTGTTGGCTCTGGTTGGGAGGAGGGCTGAAGGGTGGGGGGTTCTTGCTGAATGGAGCCAAACAGCTTGTCTTAATTTACGGTGTCGTAAGAGCGAGTCCATGATTACAGCTCCGTATTTCCACGAGCGTCTGGCTGAGGTTCCTCATTAGGCATCGGCATGTTAATCTGCGCCACGGGCGCAGGAAATCCACACCCCTTCCGGCGATAGACGGCGGCCACCCAGCGCAAGCTGAGAGCCATGAGCGGAGAGCACCTCAGTGTTTGTTGCCAAAGAGTCACCAATGCGATCGACCTCCGTGCTCCAATCCGTGGATGAAATACCAAGATGTTCCCCTTGTTCCGGCCGGCATATTCTTACCCTCCGGCCCGGGAGGATTTTGCAGGATGTGTTTGTAGATGAGGATACGCCAGTCCATTTGCGCCTGAATTCACAAGATCTGTAACAGCTATGGTGTATGCCAAGGCCTCATTATATATACATAAAAGCCTTCACCTTGTGGTAATTTTTAATTTGGGAAACTGGTTGTTAGACCTGTTTATAAACACATAGATAGTCACACATATATGATATTTCATTTTAAAGGTTGTTGTCACCACACTTGTGGATCAGCGTGTTCTCGAGGATAAGCTGTACCTTCCATTTACTCAGACGTGGTGTTAAAGATCTGCGGCTTAAAGAACGTTGGAGATCTCAGCACTAAACTCGGAGGGCACTCGCAAAATTAAGAGAAAATTAACAGAATTCAAAGGCATTACATTTGATTATGGGGGAGAGAGATGTTGCCTGTATTTTGAATCTGCGTTGTCATGTTAGCTCTTCAGATAGAGTTTATCCCTTGAAACAGAAGTGCCATTAAGCTTTGGAGAGGGAAGAGTGGAAATACCAGGTCACTGGCAGTGTACTTGTCTCTAGTTCTTTTGTGTATCCATATTTTTATATTATTAAAAAGTACAACATACTCGCATGCTTTATATATTTTTTCCAGTCCAGACCTAATTTTAACAGAAAAAATTGTGGAAATTTTAGT
Organism: Mormyrops boulengeri; assembly: GCA_026781065.1. NCBI lineage: Eukaryota > Metazoa > Chordata > Actinopteri > Osteoglossiformes > Mormyridae > Mormyrops > Mormyrops boulengeri. The sequence continues at coordinate 647,951 of JAODLD010000062.1, read as the reverse complement.
GTCGTTCTTGTATTGTTGTTTTGAAGTTACTACTCTTATTTTTTTATAATTATTATTATTATTATTAATGTTATTACTGCTCTTGCTACTTAGGTTTAAGTTCTGTCTGTGAGGCCGGCCTTCTCTCCCTATGGGAGAATATTCATTGTACTTGTGTGTGTGTGTGTGTGTGTGTGTCTGTGTGTGTGTGTGTGTGTGTGTGTGTGTGTGTGTTCCTGCAGGGGGCGCCATTGCGTCTAGCCCATTCTGTTTATCGTGAGCGCTGGTTGCGCGAGTGCCATTCGAGGTGCATTGCTGATGTACAGCATGATGCTATGTGTGAACGCAAGAGACTGTGTGCCGCTTCGCCAGTCTGCATGACCCCCCACCCCCCCGCATGGCCTTTCGTACGGCCCCTGCGCTGCTGAGTTTCATCTCATCAGGCTGCCACTGGACACCAGTCTGTCAGACTGGCAGCTCAGCTGTGTGTTCCCATACCTTTCTCTCGGCTTGAATTGCTGGTTGACTGTAATAGTGGTTCTATGTAGTGGTCAATAGCATGTTTTAACTTTCGACAGTGTTTCTCCAGAGGGACACCTTTGACAAGTCGTCTGTTAGTGGGATTCATGCTGACTTTCTCCCAGACAGTAAACCGCGTATCTGGTAGAATCTCATGTGTGATTTTCCAGACTGAGCATCAAGGTGTCGTTCAATTTGCCGATGATACACGGAGTGATTTATCCCTTAATTGGTGTCTGTGTTTACACCTGCTCTCCAAATTCCAAGCACTTTTTTTGAATCTTGTTCATCTGATACTAGTGAGAAACATGAACTTGGCTTGGGGGCTTTGATATTGGAGGGGGGGAGTCGACGTCCACTTTCCAGAATGTTCCGTCTGTGGAATCAGTGGCTGCATGAATGGAAAGTGTTGTTCTGTTCAGTGTTAATGGTACTTTGAGTCTATTTCAGGAATTTAACACTTAAAATGCACTTTTTCAAATGTGTTTATTTCCTTTGTCTTTATTTGTCCTGACTTATTTTACTTATGTTGTGATTCTACTGCATGTTAACAGCTGCAACTTTTAAATGTTATGTCTTTTACTGCCATGAAGGACAATGAAAATAAAATTTACAAAACGAGAGAGTGTTTGAATTGTCTGTTTGTATTCTCTGTCTTTGATATTCAAAGCGAGCAGAAATTTTTTGGGTGTTATTGCTCAATATTACAAATTCCACCCAACCTACACAGGAAGTGCACATACAATTTTTTTCACCTTACCATTATTTGGGGCACCGCAGTGCCATTTTGATTTCACCCACTATTCTGACCTAAGATATATTTATTGAAAACATTATAAGTGTGACAACTTATTTTCTGTTGAACTTTACTGTATTGTCTGTCTTGTAGGTCTGTTATTATACACACACACTGAATATGACAAGAGATTTCACAACGACTAATTCTTGCTGCGCCAGTCAAACGAAAACTTCTAAATTTGTTCACTTGCATTGATGTACTGTAAGTCTCCAAAATAATAAAACTGATGGTACTGAAGAAGAGACAGGGAGAAAATTCAGCCTTTAAAGGTTATACTAACATTTATATAATATTCATTCCCCTGATATTATTATTATACTTATTACCAATAGTGCTTTTTGGTTTGATCGATCAGATGGCTCTTCCCTTTTGAATGAAATGGCCAGCATTACACTTGTGCATTGTAAAGATGCCAAGCCTTCTACACAGACCAAAGTCAGCCTTTCTCTTTATAATGGCATTTGACTGTGAATATCAATTGTCATTATTCCACCTCAAGATCTGACACCTATGCACCTGCAACTTTTCACATTGTTTTGTGTAATAACTGCAGTGATATTGGGGGAAAATGGGCTAAAAACCCAGTTAAGAAGAACATTTTTAAAAGTGCATGTTTATTAAAAAAGTAACAGAGACCCCAGACAGTAACATGCACTTTCCCCGTTTAATAGCTATATGGGACAGGGCGGCTGCCTACTATCCCAGCCTGGGCTCTCCAGGCTTCTCCTGAGTCCTCCATCACAGATATTCCCTTATTTTCCAGATAGCCTCTCTCTCCACTGCAGTGTCTCCATCTGTAACACCATGTCCTTCTGTCTTCTAACAACACAGATGCAGAGTAATTACAGAATTGGCTTCTATCTGCACCTATAAGTCAGTAAATGTGACCTTTTCATTTTCAAAGGGGAGTGTGATTCCATGGTGTAGACAGGACTCCGGTTCAACTATGGCTGAAGTCTGCAAAGGCCCTTCCCCCGGAAGGGGGGTCAGGAGGTAGGGGGAGCGAGAAGCAGGGCTGGGAGAGGAGCAGGCTGGGGTGGTGCAGCGGCTGTTGGAGCTGTAAAGCGGGTCTCGTCAGGTCATCCTGGCTGCAGAGCGAGAAGCTGTAGGCAAGCGGAGGAAGCAGGCTGGATGTAGGTGTAGCTCTCTGAGCATAGTCTCCGGTGGAGCTGGAGCCGGTGGTGATGGTGCTGGACTGGCGTGAGGGGGGCCGCGGGGTGGAGGAAGTCACTGTGAGGATCATGGGAATGGTCTCCACCTGGCAGCCAGTGAGGGAGTAGCAACCGGATGCCTGGGTCGGCCGCTTGGGCCGTAGGCAGGTGCAGCAGTAGACAGCGACCAAAGAACCCAGCACCACAAAAGCCACAAACATGGATCCCACCGCCAGGAAGGGCATGTAGATCGGCTCTGTACCACAAACAATGGAGATTAAAGTCCATTAGAATTAGATGCTGAATTCCCTGCCCCCCCCCCCCCCACCCTAATCCCTACTCCTCTCACACACCT
>JAODLD010000062.1:601104-614091 GCA_026781065.1 Mormyrops boulengeri | reverse complement strand
CACCCCCTTCCCCATCTCGTACTTCTCAGTGGTAGTCTGCCTAGCTCACAAACTACAATCAGGGCGCCCACTCCGACAAGGTTAATTTTCCCACATGGTGATGTGATGTGACTGACATGATGTGCAAACGAGTGATAGTACTGCGACACCCCCTCGAAACCCCCCCAACGCTGAGGTGAGAACCACTGCCATGCCATACAGCATTTTTATATTATCAAGGTACACAGAACTATTTTTGTCAACTCTAACATAGTTTACATTTTATAAAAATGATCTTGGCTTCTTTATCTTTCCTCAGACCTGGTTGTTTCTTGGAAGACAAGTCTCACGTTTCTGGTTGCCATGGGTTCTGAATGTTTCTAGAATTTTGACAAGGTCACTTATTATCACTGCAAGCTGTGTGGTTGACTGGTGAGGATAGTATTGCCTTACAGTGAAACATTTCTGCACCCTCATTAACTGTGAGTTTCAGACTCTGAGAAGGAGATTTCCTTCTGGGCTGTTACAGTCATCTACCATTCTGCCTTTTTAGGAGAAATTTAATTGCCTTTGTTTTTGAATTCTTAGATCTGAATTATTTTTATATATATATTTTAACCGAACGGTTTCCCCTTTACTTGAAACCTTTGAAAACAAAAATGAAAATGGTGTTTAGCAAACTTTCTATGATTGTTGTGTTTGTACTGGATGTGGGCCAATGTTTCCTCAAACTCTTTGCTCAAAGGGTAAAACTGCCATGGTAACTTGGGCCCAATATTATTGTGATGCTTTCTATTTACCATGTTTGTGAATATGTATTGTTATTCAAACCAAGATTTTATATTGCAGCTGACTGTTTGTGTAAACACTGTGAAGTTATTCAATTTTTTTGTTGAATTTGTATTTGTTTTTTAGAATTACTTGAAATAATTTAATTACATGATTCATCCTGCTGAAACTGAGTCCTTTAATGACTGTCATTAATAAATCTTGACACTGTTGTGGCCAATCAAATAATTTGCACATCATGTACATTGTTAATGCACAGTTTCCAAAACTGAGAAGCAATTCAAGTAAAAGCATAATCGGTAGCACTGAAAGTAGTACGGTTCTTTTAGGACCACTCCAAATGAGTTTGATTACGGGTGTTAGGAAGGATATACAATAGGTTCCCGTGGCATTTCTTTGCGTGCCTCTTAAAATACTTCACTCGCTCAACATCGGCGTAGGGAAAAAATGCATGCATGTTATATAATGACCAGTAGATGGCGGTAGATAATCTTTAAGTACTTGTTGCTAAAACAATGGACCGTTTATTCTATGGTTGTCGACAGTAGTTCCGGGTCAAATGTGACTCTCAGGCGGTGGCCGTGTCTTGCAAATGTAACTTTACCACCAAAACAAGCAAAGGTTGTACGGTTTCATAAAGCACGGGTGTGAAGGTAAGAATCTGCTCATGGAAAAACAGGGCACAGCATGACTATGACATTTTACTGCAGTACTATAAAGTGCTTTGAGAATAATTCGCGAATAAGATAAATGGATAGAGATCCCAGATTTGCAGTTATCAATTGGTCTCATAGACTCAGCTGGAATGCCGGTTAGACATGTAGTAAGTATTCTGCACAGATTTTAATCAGTCCCATTTTTAAAATGGATGTTACGTGTCAAATATTACTATGGTTGTAGGTAATATAGTGAATATCCCACTATAATGTAAGCTTCTTTCACAGCTGGAAGCCGGGGTATTATTATTTATGTTAGAAATGTCCCTTACAGTGCTCTCATAGTAATCCACTCCAAGGCAATACAAAACCCGTTATCTGATTTTGATCGGAATTTCTGTATGTTAATTGTTTCATACCTGCCTGCTAGACCTGTAACGATGTCTCCCGTTACTGAAATGCTCAGTTGTGTAACTGCAATGAATGCAAGGTATGTAGGTGTTTGACATGTATTCTGTGGATATACAGGCAAAAATGCCACCATGACAAAGGGCATCAGCAGTACCAGCCGCAGCTTGCCCATCGTACTGGTGTGCCTGGGGGCCCTGCTGTTTGCCAATTTCCTCATCTACCTGTATATAGACTTCTTAAATCAGAGCAGCGGACCCCATGCCTTTTCACATGGCGCCTGCCCGCCTGGCCAATTTAAGATGGGCATTATGAAGAACTGCTCCCCCTGGCTGCAGTGCCCGGAAGTGCGTCGGGAGGTGCGCAAGCTGAAGATGATTGGCCAGGGGGCTGTCAAGAAGGTCGGACTCATCCTGTATCGCGCGGAATTATGTGTTGTGCAGTTTCAGAGCAGTTCTGGATGGTTTATACTTTATTTGTGCTTTATCCCATAAAATAATTTCTTTCAGGGATCTGTAAAGTTTTTACGATTCTCGATTTGTGTAAATCACAAGAGTGTATTTGCTAATGTGTGTCGGTCATTGTTAAGGTTAAAATGTAAAAGCAGATTTCTTCTTAAGACTCATGCTCATCCAGGTTCATTATTCAGTGGCTGTAAACAATGAGTTAAATTTCTTTTACCAAGTCCTGTTTCACAAATGTTTCACCAGTCATCTAGAGCCCTGGTGATGATTGCGCATGCGCCATATAATCGCGATTACATTGTGACGTGATGGCGACAGCCCTACTTAGGAACAACTTGTACTTATGAATGGACTATTATATTTAAAAAAATTAATACATTGGTTAATAGCAATGAACGCACACACTACTTTGTGACGCTCATGAAAACATTGCATGGCTTCCGCAGTTTGTCGGCTCGAGGTACAGTACTGCATGTACTTTTGTTGTTAGTGTATAATTATTATGTGCTGTATTATTTTTCTGACTTACCTACAAACCTGACTTAAAGACAGACTTGCGCAATAGATCTCGTGCATAACCTGGGGACTTCCAGTACTAGATTTCTTTGGAAATATGTTATTTAATGCCCAGTGACAAGCTTACTTTGCCATTGCAGGTCTATCTGTCAGAATGGAAGGGCCACAAGGTGGCACTGTCCCAGCTGTCAAACCAAGAGTACCGTGAAGACTTTCTGCATGGCCTGACCATGCTAAAAGCCCTGCAGGGACCACATGTGGTGCTGTTAGTGGGCTTCTGCCCAGAAGACCACACCTTTGTCACTGAGTACCAGCCTTTAGGTTCCTTGCTTAACTTGAATGCAGTGCTGGGCCAGAAGAAGTACCAGGCCATGGACACCTGGCAAACACGGCTGCGCCTGGCCCTGGAGTATGTCTCTGCGCTGCGCTTCCTTCACAACAGCCCTGTGGGCACCCGCGTCATGTGCGACTCCAGCAGCCTGGAGAAGACACTCTCCCAGTTTCTGCTCACCACTGACTTCCACCTGGTGGCCAATGACCTGGATGCGCTTCCGGAGGTTAATCGGCAGCGTGGCGTGCTGGTGAAGTGCGGCCGCCGGGAGCTGAGCGGCGGCTTTGTGGCTCCTGAGCAGCTGTGGCCCCACGCTGAGTTCCACCCCTTCTCCGATGAACTCATGCCCAGCTACGACGAGAAGACGGACGTGTGGAAGATCCCCGATGTGGCGCGATTCCTGCTGGGAAAGGTGCCGGGAGCCGACGTGGCCCATTTTCAGCTCTTCGAGATCCACAGCCGATGCAAACAGAAGGATCCAACCCAACGGCCCTCAGCTAGAGACGTTCTAGGAGTTTATAAGATGGTCTACAGCAGCATGATGAAGGACAATGCCAAACCTGGCTCTAGAGACATGCTGTGACCCCTCACTGGCAGGGCATTTAATAAATATACTGTTTATCACTCTGTCTCAGTGGAAATTCCTCTTTGCAGGACTCATAACAGTGGACCAGATGTTTCTAACCATATACATTCTTAAAGTTGGCAGTATGGACGGTCACTGGACTCCCAAAACATTACACTGATAACAGGAAATGTGTGTTAGAATTAAAACACGTTTTTTTACTGGGTGTCAGTGTTGCTCTTGAGATTCGTTTACTGATATTGCAACAATGACCACACCAATCGGCAGAATATGACTAACATTACAGTTAAGTCAACTGTTAGATGAAATATAGCGTTGATTTTCCAGTAATTTGGAATGATAGTGAATTCAGATTTGGATCAGCAGAATATAGTGGGGGTTTGAGCTGTACTGTTACCATAGTGACGGCTCTATTGAATTGCTGTAAAAGACAGGAAGCCCATAATACTGTAACTTCAAGTTTAATCAGTAATGAAAAAGTGATGCAGCTGATATGTGGGAAAGCCAGTCATTCATCCACTTTGGTCAAAAGGTACACTGGGTCCTCAGGGATGGTGAGAGGTGGGTGGAAGGCTAGCGCATGGTGACCAGCTCCTCCGCAGAGGTGGGGTGGATGGCCACTGTCCTGTCAAAGTCGGCCTTGGTGGCACCCATCTGCACCGCCACCGCAAAACCCTGCAGCATCTCGTCACAGCCTAGGCCCTGCATGTGAAGCCCTGCCACCTGCGTGTCATGTGGGAAGGGCTCAAAGGTCAAACAGTGCATCGGTGAACATTTGGTCAAGTATTTGCATCTAAATTGCGAGCATTTCTGAACCGTGAAAGTTTTAAAGGGTATGGGTGTGCAGTAAGTCTAGCCTAGTCTGATCTCTTCTAATTTACATTTTTTTCACTGGCAGATTGTGGATCAGGAAGCAAGGTCAGCCTGTCCCTGACCTCACTGGGGTTAAGGGCCCAAGGGTGATATGATAATTGCCAATCACGAGATCTGAACCGGTGACCTTCCATCATGGGCACAGAGTCATAGCCCCATATTAGTGAGGCAGAACATGCACCATCTCCTTAGAATACCCAAGAAACTAGGGCGTACAGGATGCAGAGTGTATAGTGCAGGCCTCTCACCTTCTCCTCCCTGCCCACACACACCAGCTTCATGACACACTGAGACTTCCGCGCTGTCATGGCATAGTACATGGGAGTGAACGCAGTTGTGTATATCTTTACGTTCTCCTTCCCATGAGCCTCAACGGCCTCCGCTGCAAGACACAAGTCATGTGATACCCTGTAGGCTAAAGGCTGTTGTGTTAAGTGCTTGCATTGTCAATGGAAAGCTTTTCACCAGATGCTATTTTTTAATAATCAACTACTTATACACTGGACCATTTGCAGCCTGCAACTTATGGAAGGTAATGCTACCATAAGCATGCTAAGCACATCCACATTCAGAAGCCCATATCCAACTGGAATGTGATCCATTTCTGTTAAATGCAATCACTATATTGCACATTTAATGTAATTAGTAGAGTGGGGGTCGCTAAAACGATGAAGCAACTCACCTTCGGTGAGGCCCACGGTGCCGATGGGCGGGTGACTAAACACAACCGTGGGAATGTTACGGTACTCCAGCTTCGAATCCTGTTTGCCCTCAAAAAGCCGGTGAGCCAACTTCCTACCTGCAGCGATGGCAACTGCCAGGCAGAGAAAGAAAACATTAACTGCTAGCTGTGCTCTAGTTGTGGATTTTGGCTTACATGCTTGTACTGACCATAACGAACAGCAAAAACAGGAGCGAAGGACAAGCTGCGAGCACAGCATGAAACCTTTGAACTGACAGACAAGGTCTAAAAATTCTTGGAATTTTAAAATATAATCTCAGAAGATCTACCTCTAGGAAAATGTGAAAAACGTTTTTTTTCTTTTTTCTTTTTTGCAAATACCCTAAAGTTTGCACCCTGGTCTCCTCACCATTAACTATATTATTATTAATTATTTATTTTATTTCTACTTGAATTATCACTTTTGATACAATTTTTTGTCTGTTGATTTTGTCTGCCTTGATTGTATATTTATGCCTCAGGCACATTAATTCCTCATACTTTTCATACTTGGTGAATAAATGGATTTTGCATGATTGTCTATTTTGAGAAGGGGCACTTTTGCCCTCCTTGGTAAATTTTGTAGTGGGTCCCCCTGTCGTGATCGGCTCCAGGGGTGAGTGCCACTCTGCCCCCCCACTTCCTCCACCACTGCCTATGGCATATGTAAATATTTTTAATTCAACTTTGCAGTAGGCTTGGGTGGTGTATATTTTTATACCATCATACCATCTAGATATTTCACCCTGGTATGCGGTATATGACAGTATTTAAAAAATAAAAATAAAATAGTAAATCTTGTAGACCACTGTAAACTCCGGAATCAAGGATAGCCTATACGTGCTCATGGGTGTGGACACAACTCCTTGCTGAAGAGTTAAAATGCTCACCCTTTGTTACTGACAGCACTGTCACTGCCGGATCTGCACATGGCACATATGCTCCAACAGCATGCGGCGCATTTTGTTTTTGTGCCATTAAGCCACGCATGCGTGTTATTCTTTGACTTGTCTTTTTTTGCTGAAGTGAGGCTCCAAGTCGCCACTAATGTAGCCTCCATATAGCATTTCCACCTCAGTGTCATAGAAAGCAGAGCGTCTGTTTTATATGGTATATAAAATAATAACTTCGGGATTCTAAATACTAGGCTATAGCGTAGTACCATCATACTGCCCAAGCCTATTTGGAACATTGTGCTGCACAGAGCCCTCATTTCAACATCACCGAATACTTCAAGATAAACCACAACAGGAAATTGAGCAAGGCCAAGTTAGTTCAGGACAAACCATCAGTATAAGCAAAGGCAGACTTCTGCATTTTTAATATCTTGGAATGACACACCTCCACACTTCCCACATGGTCCAGTGAAGGTGCCCCCCCCCTCGCCCCACGTACCCGGAGTCAGCAGTGCCTTGCCACAGACATCCCCCAGCGCATAGATGCCCGTTCGGCTGGTGTTCTGGAACTCATCCACCGCAATGTGCTTCCTTTGGTCCTGCTTCACACCCTGGGGTATGAGGAGCGGGGGTGAGTCTATCAGTAATAAACAACAATGTGGGACAGGTAATACATCATCAGAAATGAGCATGGGGTGGAATTTGTAAGGAGCACACACGCCTACTATCATTTGCTCTAAATAACGTCCATCGGTACCAAACTGAACCACAATACACAGCAGTGGTTTGCAAAGACATCTACCATGTTTTGCATGGCAAAGCAACAGTATGCAGCACTGGAGGAACCAGGAGGCACAACAACTGATTTAAACTACTTTCAATCAAGGCTTTCAGAAAGGACTTTGTCCATTTTTCCATTTGTCCATTATTCAGTAAAGGATCACAGTAAAGCTGCAGCCTCTCTAGCAAGGACCAAGCTTAGGGCTGGTGGCCCCCCGGCTGACAAATGAATCATTATGGGCAATTTACAAACACCAGTTCTCCTAACAGCATAGTTTTTGGACTGTGGGAGGAAATACATAAGGAAGCACAGTGAATCATCCAGTTTCAAGCATATTGTTGCTTAGAACAAGAAGATAGATAAATAAAATAAATAATGGCACCTTATGATCCCGTGAGGGGAAATTCTCTATCTACCCCATCTTGCCCTCCATGACACACAGATAGATATGCAGATGAGGGCAAGCTTGGCAGTGAAGGGCAGCCACCTGCAGCGGGGCCCGTGGAGTTGAGGGTTAAGGGCCTTGCTCAAGGGCCCACAGACGTAGTGGCTATTCTGCCAAAGTTGTGTGATACAAAGGTAGTTTAATCATGTTCATGGTGTGATGTTTATGAGACTAACTGCTCTTCATTGGGCCTTGTGCTGCATCATTCTGGATCCCACAAACATTCCCGTTTGTTCACTGTGGTCCTCACCAACTTCTCCAGGTTGAGCCCCTCAACGTTCGGCTCACGGCCAATGGCCCACAGCAGACAGTCCACCTCAGTGATGGTGCTTGTTTTCTCCTCATTCTTCTCTAGGTCTTTAGTGACCAGTGTTACCTCCAGTCCAGTTGCTGTCTTTTTCACTGATCTTACCTGGGCATTGAGAAATGTTTCTTCATACTGAGAATCATTACCTTAATATACATACTATAATAGTAAAAAGTCAAGCATTGTTCAAAAGGCATTTGTGTGGGACTCACATAATAGATTTATACTACTTCACTCCAATTGTCAATTATTTTCAAGTCAAAGGGCTTAGTGCTTTAGGGGTTGACCTTGATTTGAGAATAACAAAATTAAGAAATACAAGGTTTTTGTTTTACTATCAAGATCTTTTTTTTTACTAACAAAGCTGAAAAAGTCCCAGGCAGGGTTTACACAATAATGAGATTTACACAATGATGAAATCGCCATTACCTGAGAGTACTTCCACAATTCAATGCCGGAATTTTGTAATTCTTTGGTGCAATTGGAGCTAATCAAGGAATCGAAGTTCCTTAATACCTAAAAAAAAAAAGGTGGGGATTTAATGCAACGTGAAATTGACGACAGTAGATGTTGTTTTCCTAAATCAACATGAGTGGGTAATAGCATAATATCACTTCACAGCACCTAGTTTCAGGAGATGCTGTTGACAACAGACGTATCATTAATGCCGGTGTTGCTGACGACAGGCGCATCATTAATGCTGGTGTTGCTGACGACAGGCACATCATTAATGCTGGTGTTGCTGACGACAGGCACATCATTAATGTTGGTGTTGCTGACGACAGGCGCATCATTAATGCTGGTGTTGCTGACGACAGGCGCATCATTAATGCTGGTGTTGCTGACGACAGGCGCATCATTAATGTTGGTGTTGCTGACGACAGGCGTATCAGTAATGGGTGGGGATCGGTGCCACTGGCTTTGGATAAACTGAACTGTCAGTGCTGTCACTCTAGCCTCACAATCCCTTGTGGAATTGGAGTGCTGACATTTCAGGGACTCCCCACACCTGTATTCCCACTTGCCTCTCCTTCCTACTTATGCTGCCATAGCCATATCTGCCAGAGCGTGTACATTGCACTTCATATTGCACTCATCTAACTGTTAGCACTGCCCATAGTCTCCCCTACTTTGTCTAATTGCACATTTTATTTCCCCCTCTCCTCCTGGGGTGTGCTGCCTGGAGACCTCAAATTATCAAGATTTCCTGCACACCCTGCGATGTGACATCACCACTACCAATGACATCCTTGCATCCAGCTCGCCATTCTGCCTGTATCATCCTCCTTGTATGCCCCGCCTGCCATACTACTGGTTGCCCGGCGATCTGAAGGAGTGTCGGCACCGGCTTGTCATCAACTGCCTGTTCCATGGTTGTGACTCAAATATTATGACTTGGACAGTGTGACTTGGCACTTAGCCATCTCTCCAATTTGACTTTCCCTGCCGGCCCCAGGAGAATGGGCTCCCCCTTTGACTCTGGTCCCTCTTAAGGTTTCTTCCTTCTAGGGAGTTTTTCCTTGCCACTGTCACCTCTGGCTTACTCACTGGGGGCTTTGGATGGGGATGCTGTGAAGCTCTTTGAGACAATGTCCTGTAAATTTGTTGTTGTTGTTGTAATGCTGGTGTTGTTGACAACAGGCGTATCAGTAATGCTGGTGTTGCTGACGACAGGCGCATCATTAATGCTGGTGTTGCTGACGACAGGCGTATTATTAATGACAATACAAGATGGCGCCCACCGTGGCCGACGTATTTGCTTTGCTCTTCTTAAACTTAATGCTGGTATCTTAATCTAGCAGGTAATTATGCTACTGAAACACTTCTGTACCAGCCTTACTGGGCAAATCATTTGATCATACAAGCCAGCCAAGCTCACCTCGCCATGCCGAATGATGAGGGAGGTCTTGGACCCCAATGTGGAGAGGATGCCAGCCATCTCCACTGCAATGTAGCCTGCCCCCACAATGACGCTGCGGCTTTAACAGAGACGCACATACACTTATAAGTCTGACTGAGACGGCAGGTATATACATGTTCCTCAACACACCATAATAATGACTATGTCAAAAAAAATCTTTGTTTTCAGTCTCTGTAAACTTCCCAACTTTGTCGCTTTTCATTAATAGCGGATAGCTCCCACCCCCCTGCAAGACTGAGTAACAGTATGACTTAGGGGGATAGCTCCCACCCCCTGCAACACTGAGTAACAGTATGACCAACACAGTCAATTATAGGAGTTTTCGTTTAAAATAAGGAGACCCTGGCTATAAATAAGCTCTGAGGCACCAAAGACAGGAAGACACAGTGGAAACGCGAGCTTACTTGGGCAGAGACTCAAGTTCGAAAAAGCCATCGCTGGTGATACCAAAGTTTGCTCCTGCATAAAAAAAAAACAAACTTACAGTAGGAGATTCAGTGACAATGTTTTTGTTAAACCTTTGTTTTAGGACAACAAATGTCAGTTCAAAAGTACTCATTCAATAGCTGCCCTGATGAATAAGAGAAGGGAACTGGCATCTAATGGGAGATCAAACTAGATTTCTCACCTGGCACCTCGCTGTCGCTGACCATTGAAGGGCGACCCCCAGTGGCAATAAGAATGTGAGGCGCTGTGTAGCGCTTTCCATTCACCATTACTGTGGGCTCAGCGTCATTGGTGAACACCGCGTGGCCATGGATGCTCTCTATCTTAGCCTGTAGGACACCAGTACATTTTTACTGAGCACAATAATAAAACCCTTTATAGAATAACCTGCAACATAATCTAGTAAAAACATTATCTACTGTGCCTCTGTGTGGACCTCACCTCCGTTTCTCATTATGGTTTAATTAAACCTAAAGGAATATTAATTAATGCTACAACAGTTTCTGCTTACAAATTACTGTTAAAAGACGGACATAACAGATTTCAGTTGAGAAATAATTACTATTTTCCAGCTCTCAATTAACTAAAAAGCTCAGGTCTGAAAGAAGGATGTCTAAATTAATTGCATTGGAACAATTAATATAATTAAATGCATAAATGCTCGAAGAGAACGAAAAACTCAGTAAATGGTATTACAGAGTTGGAAATCGCTGGTTTAATATATGGTTCAGTACCATAATTTAGTTTTAGCTCAACTGATATAGGTTAATATACAACTTCATATGCTCTTAATGTCTGATAAACCATCATTCTCAATGGCAAAATCAAATGTAATACAGTCTATATGAGGGATGATACGGTAGCTTAGAGCAGTGTTTCCCAACCCAGTCCTCGGGGAACACCGATCAGTCCACGTTTTTGCTTCCTCTCAGACCCAGCACCTGTACCACGTATTCGGTGTTCCTGATTGGCTGGGACCTGGGAGGGAGCAAAAACGTGGACAGTCCGGGGTTCCCCGAGTACTGGTTTGGGAAACTCTGACTTATAGAATATTATACTTGTGTTATGGAAATTAATTTTGGGTATGTGATATATGACATATACTCCATCTGTTCTGAACTCTTACGGAGACTGCAAAGCATAAACACTCATAGCATCAATGGATAGAATTCAGTCAGAAGGGACACTCCTACATTCAGTCAGAAGGGACACGAACCAGCACTCCTACATTCAGTTAGAAGGGACACCCACCAACACTCCTACATTCAGTCAGAAGGGACACGAACCAGCACTCCTACATTCAGTTAGAAGGGACACCCACCAACACTCCTACATTCAGTCAGAAGGGACACGAACCAACACTCCTACATTCAGTTAGAAGAGACACCCACCAACACTCCTACATTGTTTGTATTTTTTCTGAGACAGCCTCACATTTCCAAGACTGGGGGTTCAAACCCCACCTCTGCTCTGAAGACCACGAAGGACAGATTCAAACTTGGACGTACCTTATCAAGATTACTCTGGTAAATGTTATTCAGTCTCTTTACATAGGCATCCCTTTTACTCTTGATTGTCCTGTAAGAAAATAAACACACCTGGTTAATGTGAACAGTGCCATATGTATTTGGAGGATTCCCATCTCCAACACGGCCTCCATTCCCTTCTAAAACTCATTGTATATGTTTCCCAATAACCAAGCTTGAGAAGCCTTTTACTAAAATCAGTTGGTCTCTGAATTAGATAGTTTGGGCAGTTAGAAATGTAAGACTCCTACTAATTAATCTGCCTTATAGGGTACTCGAAATACTTACTGCCAGTTGAACTTGGTGTGACTTCCCTCGAAGCCGTAGTCCTCATGATCATGAAGATACTCTGCATGTACCGCTGTGTTCCACATCACCTTACACACACACATGCATGCAGATCCACAGTGATTCCACCATCAAACCTGCAGTGCACTGACTCCATACTAAAAGCACCACTGATATCGCACAAAAAGGAGTGTTAACTTAATGATGTATGGCTGGGTATGTAAATACAAGTATAGTCATAAGTACTCTACAATCACACTGATGTTTAATTTTATCGGAAAACCTCACCTTTTTAGGGACACACCCAACATTGACCTGAAAAAGCACAATAAAAGGTGTTAAACAGTTATCTTCAAATGACTGTGCTAATTAGTCAAGGTGATTTATCGTTATCTAATTTAATTACCATGAGTACAGTTCTCATCTACAATAGACCGGAATCTGCAAAGCATTAACACTGCTTACATTCTGGCAATGCCTTATGTAACTTGTCAGACCTTGCAACCATTATGGAAATTACATTCTATGTTCTATAAGCTGGAATAAGAATTATGGGTTTCTAGTATTCAGAATTATATGGCTGAAAACTGGCCAGTGAACATACACACGTGGACAAAATTGTTGGTACCCTTCGGTCAATGAAAGAAAAACTCACAATGGTCACAGAAATAACTTTAATCTGACAAAAGTAATAATAAATTAAAATTCTATGAAATTTAACCAATGAAAGTCAGACATTGCTTTTCAACCATGCTTCAAAAGAATTATGTAAAAAAATAAGTTCATGGAACAGGCCTGGACAAAAATGATGGTACCCCTAGAAAACACTGAAAATAATGTGACCAAAGGGACACATTTATTCAAGGTGTGTCCACTAATTAGCATCACAGGTGTCTACAATCTTGTAATCAGTCAGTGGGCCTACAAATAGGGCTCCAGGTAGTCACTGTGTTGTTTGGTGACATGGTGTGTACCACACTCAACATGGACCAGAGGAAGCGAAGGAAAGAGTTGTCTCAGGAGATTAGAAAGAAAATTATAGACAAGCATGTT
>JAODLD010000062.1:565895-588494 GCA_026781065.1 Mormyrops boulengeri | reverse complement strand
CCTTACTATCCTGCAAATTAGTGATTTCAGCTTTTAGAGTTCTTTTGGAGTTAAAATATTGGAAGAAACTTTTATTAAACATCTCGTAACCCTACACTTTGGCAACTGCTCTGCTAGGAGAAGCTATCCATAGAATTCAACTTTTACTTCAGAACTTCCTACTTTTAATCTCGAAAGTTTATTACAACTTTTATGTCAAATTCTGAGTTTCTCAGAATATTAGCTGCCCCCTGCAGCTTAGTATTTTTATTTTGTTTTTAACTTACACTTGCCCTAATACAATATCATACAAGCAGCATTAATAATTCATGCTGAATTATTTCAAGATGGTGGGTAATTTAACATTTTTGATTATTATTTTTTTTAACCATTGCTTTGACGGAGATGTAACCTAATTAGCATTAACCAGAAGAATGCTTTATACACTGTTTTAAACTTATTAATGTTAATATGGCAAATAGTACAATTATTTTTTGTTATGCAGATTCTGCAGTTCAGAAGAAGGGCACAATAACCAGTTCCGTTTCCCCTGATGTTATGGTTCCAAGTTTTGAGACACGCTTTTTTGTAGTGCTGAGATGGAGCCATTTTTTCTGGCCTTGGGCCAGTTTTTTTGCTGTGGAGACACACATAACCAGTTCCAGACTGGGAAAAAGCCCTGCATCACATTGGTGGAAATGGGGTATAGGTGTAACATTTACTTCTAGTTTGTTCGTTTACGATCATGTACAATGTTCGTGTCTCACGACCTGGTGTCTCTTTTTTTCCCCACACTTCAAGTGGTTTGATTCTTGCAATCGGCTGTTTCTTAACTCGTCCGTCAGTTTTTACGTTGGTTACAGGATCAGACGTTTATTTTTAGAAGAGTTGAATTTTGGATGTATTGAATTTTGGATGGATAATAGTGTTTTGCTGGCAGTGAATGTCAAACCTATTTGATGTTTGATACATGCTTTGATATTAGAGGAATGAACAACATAGTCAGGTTTTAGTTAACAGACTATCTTAGAGTATTGCTGGGGTGAGGTTTGCTGACACCAGTGTTTCACAATCAGATCATTCATACTGCTTCAGTTGTACTGTCTGTTTTCCTTTTTTTTTTTCTTTCTCCTATACCTGAACACATTCCCTGATGTGTTATCCTGTAACACTAATTTACCTTAAAAAGTGTGTGACCACACTAGCACAAACGTAATATGGCATTGTAAATTTTATAAAAACTTCAGTACCGCCACAAACATTGCCATTTGTTCTAGTGACAACTTCCCAAATATAAAACAATATAAAAATTACTGCCGGCTAACTTCCCCTTGCCTTCCCTTTCTGCAGTGGACATGCGTGTACGAGTTCCAGGAGGGGGCGCCGTCACGGCCGCCCGTGTCCCCTCGCTGCTCACTGCGGCTCACCCACTACATCGAGGAAGCTAACGTGGGCCGGGGCTACATCAAGGAGTTGTGCTTCAGCCCGGATGGCCGCCTCATCTGCTCGCCCTATGGATATGGTGTGCGTCTGCTGGCCTTCGACGGCAGCTGTGGCGAGCTGGCCGACTGCCTGCCGGCCGAGACCAGCCGGCTGCTTGAGGTGCGCTCCATCTACTCCCATAGCGACGTGGTGCTCACCACCAAATTTTCCCCCACGCATTGCCAGCTGGCTTCGGGTTGCCTCAGCGGACGCGTGTCACTCTACCAGCCCAAGTTCTAGGGCTCGGACCCACAGACCATGAGGGACGCCCGCAGGTGGCTCGTGAGTGCATTATAGGTCCTATCAGTAAGTGGGATGAACTACGATTTCTTTTTAAAATGTTCTGACTCTGAGTTCAGGCGGCACGAACAGAACACCTACGCCATAAACCAGAGGAGTTTGGGAGTTTGTTTTAGTAGTTTGTTTAATTTACACTGTCTTAATGCATCCTGGAAACTAAACAGAGGCACCGACTGCACTCCATGCCATAAAATAAATTAGGATGGGAAAAAACAAAACAAGGGAGGTCATTGTTTGTCCGACCTTCTTGGCGATCACATGAGCTGACCGGAGATCACACCACCACATGTTACAGGTAATTGCTAATGGCTGATGTGGGGATACTAAATTGAAAGATAAAAATGGCTCCCCCAGGGCCCTCCACGTGCTTCGTTCTCTGCTTTTCCTCTCTCGGAGGGGGTCGCGGGAGGGCTTTAGGGTGGCCTAATCCACGCTACCCGCTGCTGTTCGGACACGCGCATGTTCCAACGTGATGGTGCTGCTTCACTGCTTTTAAGCTGTGGGGATTCGTCTGCAGGAGTCTTGTTCTTTCTGCTGCAAAATTATATGTTGTGAGTTTTTCACCTTTTTTACGTTTTATATGGTTTCCTCAATTTCTTCCATTTCATGTTTAATGATCCTAAAACTAGCTTTCCAACACTCTTATTAGTCCCCCATGGAACCAACGCACGTTAAAATAATAACACTTAAACACTATAAACGTTGTATATACGTCTGTAATCTTCTTTTCACTGGATTTTTTTTGTATTAAATCTACATATGACTTCTATAGCTATATGTAGAAGTCTTTTCTTGGTTGTTATGGCTATAACATTTAATTTTTTATTTTAAAGTACGGGAGATCTTTAACAAGTTTGGGATTTTTTTTTGGTCCTGGTCCTTGTCCTTGACAGTATGTTCTGGTCACTTCTCTCTCACCAAGTGCCCTGGGCCTTTTAGCACATTAAGCTTCCAGTGTCTCAGTGGCAGTAATGTCTGCCTCAGCAACATGCAATGCTATGCTCAATATTGCGCTAACCTTTAATTTTTTTACAGTCCAGGATGCCTGCCTTTTCTGTAAACCATACTATGCTCACAGCTCTTTGATTGTCAACTGAGAATGAGTCTCAACTGAAAGCCACTAGACTTTGAGTTGACTTTATGCGTCTGATGAGAGACATGGGAATATCACTGGTTATCCTTCCTGTGGTATCAACACTATGACATCATAGCATTTAATGTGAATAATAACTGCATTTAAAAGAAAAAAACATTAGTGTCTTGGGAGAAGCTCTTTAACTTACTGTAGTGTGAACCAGACGGTGGTCATGATATTACAGATGGTCTGAGTAGGCCTGATACCACCCTCCAACAAACAGAACCCCCCCCCAATGAAGATTTAAAACTATTGTAGAATTTCTTGGATCATTTGCTTCAGCTCAACCTTGTAAAGTGACCATCTTCTGGCCTGCTGCAGGGAACAGTGCACACTGCAATCTATTTTAACAGCGTTTAAGATGTGCTATAGTGATACTGCTTGATCCCTACACCATGTTGTTTCTAGTCATTTCTGTCTTCATTGTAGCGCTTTCATTGTCACGCATTTCGTCGCCATGGTTTCGGAGTGTAGTTTTCAACCTCTTGGGTAATCGGTGATTTTTCTCAGATATAACTGGTCTAAGCTTATGGTTCTATTTTTTTTCCCTCCCACTAGGTCTTTGAATTAGAGCATCTGCTGGGTCTTGGCGCTCAGTCGCTTGGGGGTGGGTGGGGACTGAGTTAATGAGCTGCATCCAGCCCGTTTTAGTATCCCCTGACTGCTTTGATAAATGATTGTTCGTGGTTCACCCAGAACAGGTGCAGGTAAAGCATGTTTTTTCTCTGCAGATCAGATTTGCTGTCGGTATATCCTGTTGTTACATTCTGTATTCTTTGTAGCCACTGACAATATTAATCCCTCTACTTTCCCAAACTTTCTTTTGGTTTGTGTTTTTTGTGTGTGTGTTTAATTCAGATTAAAGCAAATGACCAGATCTTTGCCAAAACTTCAGATGGTGATTTGTGTTGCATGCCAGCTTAATATCGTGGTGGCCTCGGGGCTTGGTGATGCCTTTCAGGTGGCTGCCTTTGCAGTGGGGGGGGGGGCTGTAGCCATAAAGGTTTCAGAAGTAGGTTGACAATCTCAGAAGCATTATGCAGATCTATCCTTGGGGTGAGAAATGTGTAGTGTGTTAGCCATGTTACAGCAATCCTGACATAAGACCAGTTCCTGGGTGCCTGAGGCTAAGCCCTGCAGGGGGCGGTGTAGTGCTCCTGGTCACTTCACTAAGCAACTTGGTAGAGTTGCTATAATTTTATTTCATAATGCAGTTTCTCCCACTCCGGTCCTCTGAGACTCCCAGACAGTCCAGGTTTTTACCAGGAGCTGGGGGGGGGGCAAGAAACACTGTCATAATATATTTCTGTTGAAGGAACTTTTTCTGCCTTTTTTATAATAAAATAAAAAAAAAGGTTTTCCAGAAAGTATATTGTTTATAAGTTGGGGGAATTGTTTTATCCATTTCACCATGGTCCACTTTGTGTTTTTCTTCCATTTAAATGTATTAGTGACTTGATCTAACATTGTGTATGGTTAGAAAATGTACTGCTTATCAGAGGGCTTCTACACAAATAGACAGAAGCAAGTAGCATTTGATTTGCACACCTTTTGTTTTCTTTGGGTAATGTGACTTTTTTTAGTTAAAATGTAAAGATTTGCTTTTTTAAAACTTGGTTATTGCTTTGTAAATGGGTGCACTTTTCAATTCAATGTAGTTGTATCTGAAAACACTGAGGGTAAATCCTTATGAAACTTATTTTTATTATGCTTAAAGTTGCCTGTTTCTATTTAGTAATTAAAGTCAAGCTTGGTAAGTAAGCTTCCTTCTCGAATTAATGACAATAATAAAATGCCTCTGGACGTTTTAATGGAATAAAAGCTCCAAAATATACCAGTGTCTTTGTATGTCTGTATAAAGTGCACAAAATTTCTGTTTACCAAAGTAACAAAATACAAACAAAATACAGCCATTGTGTAGTAATGTTATTACAAGGGTTTTATTAAGGTTAATACAGCCATGCATAGATTTTTTCCTCACACTTTGAACCTGGTTATCTGTTGGCTACAGGCAGGGGCGGGTATTTTTTCCTGGGGCCCCCACCATTTCTGTTTTTATAGCTTGCTGCATCCTCATCAGGTGTTTCATCGTTTGTGGTGAAGAGAAACAGGCATTTTTTTTTGTTGTTAGACTTTTTCTTCCCTTTTATGGTGCTGCTGAGATATGATTGCTTCATGGTTGCATATAACCTCAGCATTAGCTAGCGGATAGAGTCCAAAGATCGTAGCTGGCTAGCTGAATAGCAGAACATGTTTCTGCGTCTCGAAAAATAAGGAGCACGTTAACGCTGCAGTGACTGTTTATGGCCAATAGGGGGCACCCAAACCTCACGTGAGTGGTGGGAACAAAATGAAGGCATCGTCTTAAAAAGAGAAGTGGACACCCAGTGAAAAGGTCCTGGTTTGTAAATAGTTTTGAAGTTTGTTAGGCTTGGTAGAAGTATTTTCCAATACTGTTTTTATCTGCTGCATTCAGTTAGTAATTTTCAATCTGATATACTTTTTAGGATATATTTGTTTATATACCTCATTAGTAATTACAAATGACTATCTGATACTGACCTGTAAATAGTAGTGTAGAGTGTGACCCTCCTGGAAAGGAGAGAGAAATAATCTGCTTTGGCCAATGATTGTTACTGAATGAGGAATAAAGTCAGACACATCAGTCAAAGGTCTGCATGCTTTCACTTTCATCCGATTTATCCCACCAGCCATGTTGGTCCGTGGGTTAAATGATAGTAGCACCTCAGATAAGATCCTGACGTAGAGGAACAGCCATTTTAAAGGCAGAGTAAACATGCTATAAAGAAACATGTACCTATTTCACGCTATACATGATTTGCATACTCTGCATGAACACACTTGAAATACAGTCCTAGATTAACACTCCAATAATGCTGAAAATCAGGAATTCATGGTTCATTACCACTGCTTGCCCTCCTTATTAGGAAAAATACATTGTTTGCCAACTGGTGCAGAAGTTGCTTCAACATAAATCAGATGTTTGCATAGGGAGCAGTATAACGAAGAACGTCAGGCCTTGGTGTTAACCATGTGAGCGCTCTGTCACGTCACTTAAGGCAGTTTGGGGTTTGATTTGGGTTCTGCACACCAGCAATCAGAACTTGGTAAGTCTTTAGTCACGGCTCACAGCAGCGGGCTCGCGTTTGATAGGAGGGGCTGGGAATCCCTCCCCCTAATACTCTGCAGCGGCACCGCGGGGGGAGTTCTGTGCTGCCACAGGCCGAGTGGGGACCGCAGCAAGGCCCCCTACCCCAGGCTGATATTCCCAGCAAACATGGTGATGAGCAGGATGACGGAGAAGCCGCTGAGCAGGCCGGCGTTCTGGATCAGGAAGAACAGCAAGGCGTTGCTGGTGGAACCCTCCTGCTCCTTCAGGATGCTGTTCATCTCGGGGAACTGAGCCAGAGAGGAGCGAAGCTTTAGAGGAAGCAGAGAGTCTGCAGCTTATTTCTGAGCATGTAGGGCACACGGTAGGGCACACCCTGTAAAGGATGCCAGTTCTTAGCAAGACACTAACGTGCAATGAGCAATTTATATTTATAAACTGTCCAAATCAGTTATTATAGCCATTAATTTACCTAAACATATTTTGGACACCAGGAGGAAACTCATGCAAAATTCACTAGAAATCGAGCTCACAACACACTGGAGGTGTGAATCCATGGTTATATCCACTGAGCTTGCATCTTTCTTGGCACCGGCTTCCAGTTTGGCAGCCACAGTGATTTCAGCATGTCTGATGACCTATTTTAACCTTTTTAATTCCTAATCTCAAGTTTTACGGTGCTGTATCCCCAGATCAGATTCATGTGTACTTTGTACATTTGGTGAGGAAAACTGATTCTGATTCTGAGCAACCATTGAGTATTATTTTAGCTTCTTCTTTTGTTATCTATTACCAATATTATCACCTAATGGTTTAAATGTACATATCAATAAAATACTTCCTGGTTTATTGTTATGAGTCTTTGTGATAGCATTTTAGTTATATTTTGCTGCCTAGCACGATGTAACACCCACCATATCGGCCAGCGAGATGTAGAGAAACATGCCCCCGGCGACGGCGAAGATGACGTTGGGGGCAAAGCTGCTGCCCACCAGGACCCCCAGCACCAGGCCCACATAGCAGGACATGGCTGACAAGACGTTGAAGAAGACGGCCTGTGGGATACTCATGCCTGCATTCAGCAGGATCACAAAGTCACCTGTAGGGTGAGCAAGAGCCGTCAACTCTCCAAACTTTCAACAAACATGTCAATCAATTCAGATATGTTTTCATTCTGCTCCACCCACGTTTCCCATTGCTCAAAACATGACCAACCTGCTTTTTTTAGAAGAAACATCAGTCATTTCCAACATGTGCAACCTCCAGAGTCGCATTCATTTCCTCAGTCAGAAAATATATACATTTCAGAAATATACTGCACAAACAGAACAGCTGAATCATAGGGGTTTCTGTCAAAGAGGGCCCTCAACTAACCTTTTTGAATATTATTTAACAATTTTAAATCACTCTGGTTGA
The DNA here is from genome assembly GCA_026781065.1 of Mormyrops boulengeri. Lineage (NCBI taxonomy): Eukaryota > Metazoa > Chordata > Actinopteri > Osteoglossiformes > Mormyridae > Mormyrops > Mormyrops boulengeri. The sequence continues at coordinate 581,052 of JAODLD010000062.1, read as the reverse complement.
TAACTACACTATTTTAGAGAACAGTGTGAGGCCTCTGACCATGTTAATGAGCCTCTGCTGGGGTAGATTTCTCTGAGACTGAGCCTTTGTTGGGCCCAGCATCTCTCAGATATGTTTTCATGTCTGCTTTTGACAGGTGAACGTAAGAGTGAGCCGTGTCTCACCCAGCTCATGCGGGAACTCCTCACAGATAATGGCGATGGAGCTGCTGAAGCCAGTGAGCACAGACACAGTAAACGATGCTCCAATGACCAGGCCATCGATGAAGTTGTGTATCGCGTCGCTCAGGGAGATCATCCATGCCACTGTCTTAATTTTGCGCATGGGCGGGCCTCGCAGCCAGCAGCAGTGGCCATTGGACACCTGCACCTCCTGGGAGTAAAATTTAGAGAAATTTAGGTCACCACCAGAGGTGGTCAGGAAGAACCTCAGGTCACTATCAGAGAAGGCCATGAAGAACTTCATATCACTATCAGAGGTGGTCAGGATAGAACCTTGGGTCACTATCAGAGAAGGTCACAAAAAACTTCATATCACTATCAGAGGTGATAGAGCTAAAACAGAGAACGGGGTGTCAGAATTATTAGCATAGCATAGCAAGTATAAGATTAAAAAGGAAGAAACAGCCATTTAAATGCATCCACACGGACAGTTAGGTAATAAACCTTAGAATGTTCTTGGACTGTGCAGGGAAAGCGGAGAACCCAGAGGAAACCCTAAAACAATGCAGGGAGATCTCCACTCACACAGAGCCATGGTGCAGACGCAAACCACCCCTTTTAAATACAAACTACACTCAGTGACAAATAAGTTAAGCACCCAGACACAGTGGTGGAAATGGAATGAATCTGCACGTGGTGAAAGGTCATGTGACTGTATCGCAATAAGTATAATATCAAATCAAACGGACAACAGAGTTGGCAGTATGGGCACACTGCTGGTCCCATGTCAGTAGGATGTGGCATCCCCTCAGGCCTGGATACAGGCGGCGATACGGTGCAGAAGCGAGTTGTACAGCCTTTGTATCCTCTCCTATGGCAAGTCGGCCCACAGCTGTTGCAACTGGCCTTCGAGATCCTGCAAATTGGCATTGGGTCTGAGTTGACGTCTGAGCTGATGCCACACATGTTTGATTGGGGAAAGATCAGGAGACCTGGCTGGCCACGGGAGGACCTCAGCATAACGCAGGCAGCCCATAGACACATGTACCATGTATGGACAGGCATTGTCTTCTTGAAAGATTGCACCAGGGTGCTGTCTCAGAGAGGTAAAACATGCGAATGCAGGATGTCACTGATGTAGTGCTGTGCTGTTACGGTCCCCCAAATCACTACCAGAGATGACCTGAAGTCATAGCCTTTAACCACACACCATGATACCAGGAGTATCTCTCCGCAACACTGGCAGGATTGGTCCTCTCCCCTCGCTGCCGCCATACACACACACGACGGTCATCCGTGGTAATGCAGAACCGACATTCATCGCTGAACATGGTATGACGCCACTCGTCATCAGTCCATGCCTCCTGCTGATGGCACCACTTCACACCCAGCCGTCTCTGTGCTGGTGTTAACGCATGGGATGGTGAACCCCCAGTCCGGCTGATGCCAGTCGTCGAGACACGGTGCAGGATGACATGGGGTGTTGTAGAGAGTCAAATACCTGTGTCCGGACGGCAGGCGCAGATGTCATGGGGTTCTGTAATGCTTGGTGCATAATACGACGATCCTCCCTTGTTGTGGTTTGTTTTGGGCGACCGGAACCTTTTTGAATAATGTATGTGGGTGCCCTCACGTGCCCATTGGTTCCAACGTCAGGCAACTGTGACATCTGCATGCCCCATATGCCAGCCAATTGCACGATACAACCACACGGCCTCATGCAAACTCACAATGCGACTCCTTTCAAACTCCGTAATGTTGCCTAATGCATCTACGCACGAGGCATCCTCTGTGTCTGGTGACTAGACGTGCCAGCTCCTTGCAAATCGAATCATTTACATATCAATCATTTCTCTACATGGGTGCCAAATTACATCCAAATCGGACCATTACTTCTGGGTGCTTAACTTTTTTTGTCACTGAATGTATTAAAAACTGCTCATCAGATCACAGAGTTTAGGTACTGCAACATCGATACAAGTCTCCAGATTTGGTTAAGTTTTCTCACAGTTGCTAAAGCAAACCTCCCCCTTGATCACTACTGGCACTGTAAAGGTTATAGAGCTGGAAAGATTTCAGCTGCCCAGCTTTCAAATCAATTTTACAGCACAGATCGAAGTATTAATATCTTTTATGTGATATGAACCTTGTCCCGTAATTAAATGGCTGTATCAACTTCGGAACAGTCCAGCCTAACTCACTGACTTAGCTGGCAGATTTAGCTCATAAATTTAAAATTTCCGCAAAAATAATCTAACATATACAGAGAAACAGAGATTTTATATTGTTCATTTAAAAATATTTTACAGTTTAACTGAGGTGGATCGTTAACTGAGGTGCAGAAAATAAACATCCAGACCAAGATTTAGTTTCAACCAACCAGTATAATATTCTGTGAGTCTTTATAGTCAACTGGTCTGGTCTTACTTTCTGGACCTGAACTATCCACCTCTGCATTTTAAAATAATCAATTACAGTGTCATGCAGCGGCTAATAGCAGATACATCCTGGCTATTTGGGCCTGAAAGAGATCATGTTACATATAAACTAAAACAAAAACACTGCATCAAAATGGTACCATATTACTACAGCTTGTCAACAGGATTTTTTTTCCACCTAAAAAATTTACTGTAACTTCAAAAAGGACTGACACAAAGAACCTTTTCAAATGCGCTTTTGGTTGATTAGGAAATCTTTGTTAAGGGTGTGAATCATATGTAATTTTTGCCCACTGTTGACTACCTTTTGTCAGTCGTGTGATATTTGTCTTTTATGGTCTGCCCTCATTTTCGTATTAGCCCATTTTGAAATGACAGTGGAGTATTGTCTGGCCAGGTATGCGGGCATATACTAAAAAATATGCTTTTGCATTAATAATTAAATTATGAATGTACTTTAACTGGAGAAAAGGCTTTGCTTTAAGCAAGATTTTATTTATTTAATTGTGCAATATGCTTTACGTGCACTTGTCATGTAATCAAATGCATATTTGCAAACTGCCCTGTAGTAAATAGATGTGATGATAGTTTTGAAAAGGAAATTTTCAGAAATGCTACTTGATTCTGAACCAACACCCTCCTACAGTGGAGAAGAAAAAGCAAAACGTGTAAGCAGAGAGAACAGTGGTGATTATCTGGAATATGGATTCATGTTCCCGTTGATTAACATGCCCAGGGATAATTACCGGTAACCCTTTACTTGAGGGAATTTAGTGACTCAGCTACTACTCAAGTTACTACTATACAAATCATGAACAAATATAGTGACTGCATGAAATACATGAACCACGATACATAACTAACACTTAGTTTCTGGTTAATTAATGCATTAACTAAGATTGTACAACTACATAATTTTTCCCCCCTCAAGTAAACTGTTACCTAATTACCCTGTGAAAAGTGCCACGGCAGCAAAGAGGTTGGGAAACACTGTTATAGGTAAAAGTGCAATGCTATCCAGGAGATCTATGAAGCATCCATGCTCTGGTGTTCCACATGACAACAATCAAAACATGTAGCATTCCTGTTTCTTATTCTAAAAAGTGTATATTCCCACACCAACACACATATGGGGTTAAACGTGGCATGGTCATTAAAGTGGATTCCCCCTGGGTGCACCTGACCTTGAGCGTCATCCCTAATGGCATAATGACTGTTCCCGCTGACTGATGGGTGATTATTACTCCTGAGAGTAGCCAGCTGATGGGCTTGATTACCTGGCCGCTTGCTGACAGATACTTGGCTGAGCTGGAAGAACGGCAATTCAGCTCTCCTTGGCGGCTTTGGTGATTTCGCTACTGAACAAACCCTGATGATGTCATGTTCAGGAGGAGGAGCCAGGGAAATCCTAGCTGAATCTGACATAATAGTAATATATCATAAATAACAGTAATAATAATAATAGTAAATGTAAGAGTGTAGTAAATGTCATTTGGCCAGTAATTTTCAATATAAAATTGTAAAATATGATCTGGCGCTGTTCTTCTATATCAGATTATACCACTTCCTTATCTGCACAGTATCCAGTGCACTTGACCGCTGTTGTTCCAAATGAATGCTGCCATTGTACACTCTGTCCAGCTGCCCCTCTGGAGCACGGATACGTAAGTCATATGACACTGGATCAGTTATCCAGGCCTCTCCCATCGCTTTCTGCTCCATTGGCAGTGGTAAAGATCACAAATTTCAGGGAAGATTCTTTGCTTAAAACAGTGATTTTCAACCACTGTGCCGCGGCACACTAATGTAAGCCTAAGCGCCAGAGGAAGACCTAGACCATTCAGGAGAAGGTAAAACTCCTGGATATGCTTTGGGAAGGAAAGCGTTACGCGGACGTCGCTCGCCATTATGGCCTGAATGAATCGACGGTACAATACATCAAGAAGGATGAAAAGAATACAAGAGCCACCGCATCACTTTCCTTTAGTCAAACAGGAAAGAGGGTAGCAACTCCACAGAATAAAGCCATCGTTAAAATGGAATCACATACATATAGATTACACTTTATTATTATTATTATTATTATTATTATTATTATTATCCACATATCACGTGTTGTTTTAATAAGTTTACATGTGTTTAAAGTGTGTGGGAGAGGTATTTTAAGGCTTAAACTATTAAAAAAAATGTTTATTTATACGGATTTTCTGTATCGCGGATTTTCACCTATTGCTAATGGGTGTGGAACGCATCTTCCGCGATAGGCGGGGGATCACTGTACTCCCATTTTCCACAACATATCTTTTCCACAACGTTTTTTAAGCCTGACTCGTATAAAAACTAAAAACAGACAGGGACTGAGCTGTTGAGGAAGAGCTTGGTCTGTGTCTGTCTTCAATTCCTGCCAGGATATCAGCTTTGTGTTCATCTAAACAGGCTCAGGTTTCACACTGAGTGTGTATAAATAAATTGAGAGACTATTTTCTCATTACTAGGCTACAGAGTGTCATTTTGTAACATGTTTGGTTGGTGGTCTGCCGTGGGATTTTTTCAATGTAAAAAATGTGCCATGGCTCAAAAAAGGTTGAAACACACTGGCTTAAAACTACAGATGGCACAATATCATTTTTCTGCTCTGATCCCAATAATAAAATTTGGAGTATCTGCCCATACAAATCTGATACGTTTGCCACTTTATCAACTACTGAGCATTAAATGAGATATTTATATCAACACATTTCAGTGAACATGGCAAACTATCTGCACTTAGTGCTGCAGCAGCATTGTTTGAGTTTGCTAAGAATAAGAAAATATAATGGTCAAACGGCTCAAACAAAAGCTGTGCCACTACCCTACACGACGAAGAAGTCTGCTTTTTTGTTATATTCAGTAACGACTTTAACAAAAATGAACAGAAATATTCCTTAAAGTGCTAATTCTGCAGTCAGTTGCAAAATTGAATATGATAAAAGGAATCAATCATAAAAATAGCACTGTATACACCAACTAACCATTTCTAGTCAAAAAGTCTCCAGTACAAAATATACAATGGAGCACAGATAAAACTTTTAAGTAGTAATTAAGCAAACTTTCGACAGAATACAGGCCTATATTAACACTAGCCTTACATACATTGCACTCTGCCATTTTGCTTTTTCTCTTCCTTCAGCGTAAAGTGCAGTAACTGTATTCTTATGTTATATTCTTATGTATTCCCACACAGCCGACATGACAGCTCTAATGCACATGCATTGCTGAACATCTTGCCATCACATGATCCTCAGTTCTGTTTACAGTATGCCGTGCTAACTCTTCCAGAATTTTTGGGCTATACCTATCTCTGATGTAAAATTGGATCAGTTTCGTTCTCCCCACTCCCTGATATCCGATCCAGAATCGGCCCGAGTAGGTATCAGATTGGTGCCCTCTCTACCTAAAACTACTGTTGAGGTGGTAAACTCAAAACTCTTTTCTTAAAGGCCCTGAAACATCACAAAGAAAGACTTACATTAGGATTTTACCTTCTGTGTCCAGCTCTAAGGTGATTATGCTGTCAATTTCCTCCAAGACGAACAAGCATCATATCCTTGGGCAACACCTCAATTAAAACAATTTCTTATCCTTAACAGGAGTTTATACAGGACATTTTGTGGTATTATATACTGTCATTAAGAGAGTTTAATTTTTTCCAGCCTCAAGAGAACATTCCCAGGCCAGTAAGTGTGAGCACATGTGTAACATTTCTATAACTAACATCAGATGCCAGTCTTCCAAGGGAATGATCTGGGAACAAAAACGGGTCATTACACAAACTAACCTGTGATGTACTATCTGCCTATATTTAGACCAAAGTAACTGCTACATAAATAAATAAACGTAAATATAACCTGCTACTCATAATAGGTCAGGTTTCTTTTAGTCTTTTAGTTCTCATCTATCTGGTCGTCAGGTGGTTCACTGGTTAAAAGGCCTGCCTGAGAACCAAAGGGTTCCTGCTTGATCTTCCACTGTTGCTCTGCTCTAGCACCAGCTATGTAGCTAAGCACCTTGTTGCTGCCTCAGTATTAATTTACTTTTTCTTCTCTGTGTGATAAAGGTAGCTATGTACTTCCTCGCGCTTGAGTCTGCAGATTCTAATTGTCCGAGTGTGGGCATATTTGTTTATTTTGTGGGGAAACCTGTCCTGTGAAATAAGCCACGGTGGAGCGCCACCTGCTGGGCAGGAGCGTCGGAGATGATGCTGGCCCTGCTGCTGGCCAGGCTATCAATGCTGATGGCGCTGCAGGCGGCGGCCACCTCGCCCCTGGCCGTCACATCCACTTTCGGTAGGGGGGTCGCTGGGGTCTGTTGCGTAGGGCCAAAATGGCTTTGACCATGCTAACGGGAGGGGGAGAACATTGAGAGGAGGGTGACCTTCAACTGTCCCACAGACAAAGTAAATAAACAAAACTGAACAAACTATTTATGCTTTATTTCATGGGCTGGGAGCCCCTATTCTATAGGATTACTCAAAGTAGGTCATTTTCCACACTGGATCTCCACAGAAACAGTACTTTTTAAAATAAACTCCACAATCTTCCATGAAAACACTTTGTCCGGACAAAATGACTCTTAACTGTACCTCAGCGTTTCTCCAAAACCATGACTCTATATTTTCATATAGGGGACTATATCACAGGCAAGATATCAGCCAGAAAATTAACACTAAGCACTATTTTTAACATTTTAAATGTTAAGCACTCTATAACCCTTTACTGAATAAGATACTGGAAGATAGATGGAGGGACGGACGGATGTTAAGTAAATAGTGCATGCTGGGATTTTTTTCTGTGAACCTATGTCAGGTAACTTCCGAAGAGTAATCTCACAAACACCAGTCCATATATTCTGAAAAACTGCTTGTCCAATCAGCATATTGCTGATGCAGATAAATCACAGGTAGCTCAGACCTCCTCAAGCACTCAGTGCTTGGACTGTGGGAGGGCAGTCCATTCAGTGCAGTCAAAAAGCACTGGGACTGTAACACCTCTGTGGTTGTTTCAGCTCTGTACCCCTACTGGGTGCTTTTGAAAACAACAACAAAAGTGTTACTGTCCAAATCCTATGACTGTGCTCCACTTGATTGTGACCCTTATTTTAATAAGTTGTTTGAGAGACAGATGGATAGATTATCAATGGGGCCTTAAATGTGCGTACATACCTCATGATTGGTTTTTAGCACCAACTTTAGCATTCTCTCAGTGATGAAAAGCAGATAGAATCCTCCAAATATCCCAACGGCTTTGAGAATGTAGTCATCAGCTTTGGGGTCAAACCCTAGGGCCTGTTAGGTTAAAGGTAAAGTGCCTGTTATCGTTTTAATAATAAAACCAACCAGATTATAAACAATTGATCAACAATATCTTTCTACTTATGCAATTTCTGTTTATTCTTGTAAAAAATAATAATCACGCACATACACGCAATATCATGAGACAGACCCAGGGTGATAATCAATAACAAGAACGCAAAGATCGTACTTGTGTTCTTGGCAAGAGTGTTCTTGCTAACAAACTTGGGACACAATGAATCATGGGATTGTTTTCATTACGGAGGATGCAACTGATGCATCCTTGATATTTTGGCCAGGCAAGAATGACATCCAGAGATTTTCTCCATCTTTCATACTTCAGGTCTCAAGTATTGGAACGGCACTTTGGCAATGGAAGATGATGTCAAACAGGTACGTGACAATACAAGAAGTGTTAAGTACGCATACTGATAAATACCCCCAGTATTATTTTACTTAAAAGAATGACAATCTGTTGGCATTCTCCCCAGGTTCCCTACACTATCAGCCATTTTTGGAGACTGCCGCATGACATTCTGCTACGGTATAGGATGGTATATAAAGAGCACATTGAGTCTTCTGTCCCCAGCCATTGCCCTGTCCTCTGGCACCTCTGGGATGAGCTGCAGCACTGCATTGGAGAACAGTGTCCCGATGGCCAGGCCCATGAAGTAGGTGAGCAGCTTTGGGAAGCAGGGCTTTGTTGTGAAGGGGGTGACCAGCAAGCCCATCAGGGAGGACAGGTTGATGACAGTCACTGCCAGGAAAGCATAGCCCCACACTGCGGATAGAAGAAGATGCAAAAAGGAGCCACGGTGAGCCCATGCCAGGCTCTGCACCGCCAGGGTGTTAACCAGTAGAAAACAGGATATTCCTGATAAAGCTCATATGTCTATGGTAAAATCAAGGATTCTGGGAAAACTTATTCAGCTGGAGGTCCTTAACTGAGTCCCAGAATTTTGTTTGTTTGTTTGTTTGCGGTTTGTTAAAATTACAATTTGCAGAATATATCGTTTTCTATTTACAAATGTTTAAACAAGTAATTAGTTTTCCTCTTTTTTGGCAAAAATAAGCAAATCAGTCCCCCTCTGTTTCAGCTGGAATGATTCTGTCCTGCTTTCACAGCTCATTGATCGTCAGAATTGACTGGCCAGCCTGCATTACAGGAAGTCACTGTGAATCCCAGAGTGTGCGTAAAATGCCAAAGTTAAACTCTAGTTATCAGAAAAGAAAAGAAAAGAAAAGAGAAAGCTCCATGTATTTATTAATGCTAGTGTTTGTCCTTACTCCATCTGCAAAGTGATGAAAATGAATTGGTTGCTTCTAATTCTATATCTAAGGTTGACATTATGGCAGCTGCACGGTGGTGAGCTGCTCTGGGATGCAGGCTCAGTATGACAGGCTAACACGAAGTATCATTTTGTAAACATCCCAGTGAATAAAGGGCATTGACCAAACTCCAATAACAGACAGATAGGTACTTGCAATGAAATCTTAATGGTCATAAATAAAATAGTACAACATGTAAAGTATTTCACTACCATCAGTTTTACAAAATGTACCTGATAAACTTTTAGCATTTCATCCTGTCCTAGAACAGTTGGTAAGTCTGTACAGTATATGCTATCAGTAGGGGTCAGTCCTGCACAACATTACATCATCTGATAAGAGTATGACTTCTGGCAACTACTGGAAAAGGAAACCACACGACTCATAGCATTTTCTCAGTGACCTAGTACTGGTCAAAACTGCTTATTTTTGTGTTCACTGTTTTGTTCGTGTCTGACATAGTGTCAATTATACTCAGATATCTGCCTTCCACAGTGATAAAAACAGTACATAATGCATGCATAATAATATGTCTTACCCACTCTTGCTATGAGTCTTATCCTCCCAACAGACAGGAATTTATTTCATAAAACAAAAAACATGTTGATTATGCACATATTACTCAAGGCTTAATAGGGCCCTATCAGAACATTTATTTTTTATTATTTATGTTTTCAGCCCTTTTTTGTATAATATATACAGTGAATATATCTGCTAGCAAATGGTCTATAGAGAATGCATACAAGTAGGCCTAACTACCCAAATTAAGGAAAGTAGTAAGGAAAAGAACTGGAGAAAGGTGTTGATTGTGTTTCACAAAGAGCATTAGCTATGGTAAATATCAGACCCATGCGGGGGGGGGCGGCTGGGGGTGCAGCAGCACCTGGCTCTTTGGCCTGAATGATTGACAGTGCCCCCCCCATCGATGTTCCAAGTGCCACTTTTGGATAACCCATAATCACACAAAATTTCCCCCCACCCCCCTGGCCAACAAAATGTTCTGGTTGGCCACGGCCCCCAGTTTGAGTGCCTGCGCATTAAGAAGTCTGTGCATGTCACTGCTGAATTTGCCATAAGGTCGACAAGAAAGACATTAACAGCTTGGAATAACTGTAGCTGTAAAGTTCATTGAGATACAAGAAAAAACAAGCAAATAACTCAACTGTCTTCAAACAGATAAACTGACTTCAACAGTCCATTGAGAACTTAAGAGAGGCACATTATTGTTAAAGTGCATAAATCCATATAAATCTAAAACATACTTTGGCAAGCAAAATTCTGCAAAGAAACCATAGAGAGCCCTACCGAGAAGTATTAACTTAGGCCTCAACAAACCTACAGGCCAAAGTGTGTTTCCTATCATGTAAGATTCTGACAGCTATGGTACCAGGTACATTTTCTGATTCATGTTCCTACATGAGAAAAAAATATTACCATCTTCAATGGCCATTCAGGAGTCTGTATCACCAAGCAGGATGTCCTGCTCAGCAGGATAATTTGCTGGATTTAAGGTGCCCCAGTTTAAATGAACTTTATCTCCGTTCACTTACATTTAGCCCAGACTACCTTAAATCTGACTTACCTGACTAAGCAAGAAATCCTTCTTTGTGATACAGGCCACTGGTGATCAGATTCAAACCAAAATAATCAGGACTCTGGAGAAACAGTTTAGATGACCGCCATGATGACATATGCATTTGTAGAATCTATCCTGCAGTTGTGCTGCCCAGCTCATGGCGGCCAGACACACCATTAAGACACTTTAGGTTGGTGTTCACTTCATTTTGGTGATTTACTGCACATTTGATTTCTAGTTGAAAAGAACCGCTAAGTCCTAAGAATAAGACTGGCTCTCACCTTTGTAGTCCACACGCTTGTGTGGGACAGAGTTCGGGCAAACAGACAGCACCCCCTGGTGAAGCAGCGCCGGGCAGATGTGCTGCAGATTTTCCACACTCAGCTCAGTGTGGTTGATAAGATCATATTGGGACAAAACCTCTGTGGCTGAAAGACACTGTTGCCCAATAAAACAAACGAAAGTCAGTGTACAGCACCTGGCGTTTTACCCACTATGGCTGCGATGTTGTAGCAGGTCCATTGACATGCTCTTTAATGTTTGCTATACAGGGTGAGATGTGAGATCAGATGTAATAAGCCTCTTGCAGATAAACAAATGTATTTTGTATCAACACCCTGCACCCTATAATGTAAACTAGACAGAACGAGAACTTTGTCACCAACATTGTCACAGTAGTCACTAACATTTCCCACTTTGACAAATTTACTACTTATATTATCCAACCAGCCATTTTCTATACCCATTTGTCCTATTCGGGGGGGGGGGTCCGGAGTCTATCCTGGAGGCTACGGGCGCAAGGCAGGGAACAACCCGGATTGGGGCGCTAACCCATTGCAGGGCAAAAATATGCTATAAATGTTTACATTTTTTCATTCTGCAAACGTAGAGCCATGGTGTACGCGAGTGTGGTGCCCTATGCTAAATGACCAACTTTGACCAGTATAGGTGTTACTGGTTAGAAGAGGGATGGATGATATATGTCTGCAATGTTATTAAAATCACAATCATGCTCCTTTACTAACTGTAAGGGTGTAGTAAATCGAGGAATGTGTTATTCCTGATCACCTACAATACTCATGAGATATTTCTATCCATATATGATGTAGAAGCTCTAATCATTAAATCACATAAACCACAAATAAACCATTTTACATGTAAACCATTAAATAACCATGTGTAGTAATATATAATAGACAAGCAAGTATCAGTTCATTTTAACGACATAAAAGCCAGCAAAATTTCTGACGTTTTAATTGAAGTGTAGTTCTTATACAGAAGTTAATTGTGCTTTTTGATGTCATCACAGGCCTATCCTTTAGATTTTACTGAATCATTGAAGCCAATGTCTGGATCTGATATTCTTTACAGCACTACAGACTAACATATAAAGGGTGCTTATTGCTGGAAACGCTCACACCTCAGTCTAATGGTTTGAGATTTTGAAATTTGAATACTTAATTTATAATTTTGAAATGACAAATCAATTGAGACAAGATATTTTGTTAATCAGTGCTAGTTTGACACCATTCCCGGGATCCGGAATGCACCTGGTTTATCTCTGAAACGTCACTGAAAAAGGAATTAAAATACCGAGTTAAAACCTACAGGCTGTCTACTGTTTATTTTCCTTATGAATATGCCACTTTCAAAGAGATGAATACTTCACTTACCTTTGAATTTACCAGGGAGTTTTGATCATCGTCCAGGTCGTAAGTTCCTCTTCCCTTCTTCATTAATCCCAAAATATTCTCCAGACTTTCAACTGAAAGCGTGTCATTTTGACCATAGAAACGAATAATGTCCTCTAAAAATGTTGGCCTTGCTTCGGCGTCGGGCATTACAATGAACCCAAGAGCGATATGATGAATTAAAACAGTTGAAATGCGGTGATCGAAGTTATTCATTATTTTTTATCTTGAAACGGAGCACCTCGCCTCCTCTCTCGCGGAAGAAACCCTTCCCGGTATCCGAAGGCACTATTAATGTTACGTAGGTGAAATCCTGCAAAAGGTTAAGTATATCAACCCAGTAAACCTTACTCTTTTTTTGTGCCTGCGCAATTTCTGTTTCGGTAGTATAAAGTTACAGCAGGTTACCGGCTCGAATATACTCGGTCTTTAATAATAAGTTTCATATACGCTCCTCCGTAATAAAGGGCAGCACCTGTTCGTTGCTTCAGATCCACGAACAAAATTGTGATATACCAGATTACGGTTTCATATGGGATTATTTTTGCCTTGGCCTGAAAACAAATTATTTCCTCTAAATAAACCGAATATTTCGTTTTAAGCATGTGATGTTATTGTAGATTTATATGCCAACTCTGAACAAGTCCAGAAAAAAACACATCTTCAGCATCCAGGAAGCAGTTGTTCTGGTAGCAGAAGATTTAGGTTCAAAATCATTCAGAGATCAACTGCATTAGACCCTTATTAGACCCTTGCAGATAATATGCATATAGCAGGGAAAGTAGCTGAAAAATACTAGCTGAAGAAACACGCCCCCAATGGGGTAACTGATGTCCAGTGAAAGGTGCGGCTCACATTCCTACAGGACTGTCCAATAGGGAGGAAGGACCGATGGGAGGAGTATCCCAGCTGCACAGGCGACAGAGTGAACAGGGCACGCTGCGTGCTGAGGAAGCACTAACTCCTGAAACTTTGTGCCCAGATTGTAGTCAATGCGGTTTCCTGTATCAAAGGGCTATCACAGCCCTTTGAAAAATCCAACTTCTAAAACTCCCCCAGCGATTTCTGCATCAGCAGCTTCAAAGTCATTTCTAACTTATTGCCATTCTACCTGTAAGTACAGTTGGATCCATGCTATCTAAATAAAGTTTGGATCAGTGAGAAATTGTGATTTAACTTTCTGTCCTGCCAGATACTTCCAATAGTTCCTTAACCTTGAAACATATGCATGCATGCAGAATCTTCTTGGTAGTAACATTGAAGAGACATCATGGTACTTAGTATAACATGGCTTTATTGATTAGTTAAATACATGGATTGAAATGAATAACAGGTTAGTTCTGCAGATGTTTGTCTAACTTACTGGGGAAGGCGCAAACAGCAAAAGAGTCCCATGGTGAAACATCGGTGTTTTATGGGGTACCGAGTAATTGGACTTTTCAATATGGTACAGGTCGGAAGGGGACATTTTGTTTGGTGTGATGACAGGGGATTACATGGTAAAATAAAATGCTGAATTTTGGTAGTGAAGTAAAGTATGCGGATTATTCTTTTAAGAAAAAAAAATGTTAAGAGGTGATGGGCTGTGCTTGTTTAATGTATGGTAAACTGTGTTCCTCACCCTCCCCCTTTAGGGGCTGTGATGGTGTTGGACATCATTATTTAAGAAGGTTTGGTTAAGGTATGAGAGAGATGCTGCCCAGAGTTTGTTGCTGTAAAGTGTGCAGATACCTCCCTCCTTTTCTCCATCTTTTTCATTTTTTGTGTGTTGGGTTTTACAAGAAGAAGGCATGGAATTTTGTTTTTTTGTAATAAAAGAAAAGTATTTTTGGTGTCCCGCCTGCTGTCCTCCTGTCTTTTGTGGCCTTCAGTACCCCATGGGGTTTGATGGAGCTCTAGCTCGGCCCATCGCACCACATATTCCACGTCAGGGAGAAGACTTTGAGCTATGACAGTTGTGAAGTACCATTTCAATTAAAAGGACCTGGATTTCACTTAAGCATTGAGTTTTGCTGTGTGCTGATTGGTCAGTCTCCTATAATCATGCACGTGTCACTAATGTTAATGTGAAATAGCTGATGAGTTTTTCAATTAAGGAAACAAACTAACCAAAGCAGAACAAATGAACTACCGTATTTTTCGGACCATAAGACGCACTTTTTTCCCCCCAGAATTGGGGGGAAAAGTCCCTGCGTCTTATGGTCCGAATATAGCCTAAACATGTGCTGTAAAAAAAAATTTTCAACTTGCCCGGCTCTGTGCTCCATTCCCGCCGCGGCCGCCCGCCCCGCTCACTGGAGTCAGGCGCTGCTGCTGCCCTGTGGTAGTAGTAGTACCGTATGATCATTCCTGCTGGCTGCAATGCTCCATTCCCGCCCCCGCACGCACCGCTCACTGGAGTCAGGGGACTGGACTCTAACTGGTACAGTGTAGTGTACGGTGACGGTCCCTTCCTTGATCCTGCAGTCTGCATGCATCATCATTCATCGATTCCCATCCGCCTCAGCTGGTGTCCGCCCGCTTCCGGGATTGGAACCAGCGTGAGGCGCACACGTGTTCTCACAGGAGGGAGGTCACATGTGCGCCTCACGCTGGTTCCAATCCCGGAAGCGGGCGGACACCAGCTGAGGCAG
>JAODLD010000062.1:544349-563441 GCA_026781065.1 Mormyrops boulengeri | reverse complement strand
TTTCTTCATTTCCCTTCTCTAAAAACTGGTGCGTCTTATGGTCCGGTGCGTCTTATGGTCCGAAAAATACGGTATTTAGCAAAGCACAGGAGCCTTTCAAGTTTAAAATAGTTAAGTAAAGTAACACCTGAAACAGCTCAAACTGTCCTCCCTGACATGGATAACCTGGTCACCCTACTACAATTCAGGTAAAACTGTCCCTGAATTTTGCTGTTCCTGTTTGTCCTGGACCATCAGCCAGAATGGGGCAGAGTGAAAACCGAATTAAATATCCAGGGATTTAAAGCTGCTGCCCCTTTCCATGGGATGTCGATGGCTGTTTGTGCTACCTATTACTTCTTGGAGTCAATGACTAGCTCTCTTTTCAGGAACTTAATTTCCTTCCTGTGGGCAGTTCTGATTGTCATTGGTGATCAGGGCTATCTGTATGGCTCATCTGGAGAGAGTGAGGGGGGAAATGTGTTCTTCAGCAAATAGCACACTACAAACTTTACTGTATGAGCTTGGAGCCAATTCCAAAGCACTTAGTGGTAAAGTACACAGCTGCAGGCACAGCAGTCAGTTATTTTAACATGTTGAATGTAACTTATATAAAAGGCTGACCGAAGTACAGTAACTACTACTAAGTACCTGTACTTTCTCTATGGAACTATAGAACAGGGAACCAGTGTGTGGCTAGCTCAGTCGGTAGAGCATGAGCCTCTTAATCTCAGGGTTGTGGGTTTGAGCCCCATGTTGGGCGATAGCCTTTTTTTCCCCCAACTTCGTACTTTAGAAAATTGCATGCACGCACACAGAAGTCAAGCATTATATATATTTATTCTTATTTTTTGGTGGGCAGTGGTAGCCTAATGGTTAGGGAAGCACACTTGTAATTGAAAGATTGGCGGTGCCTTGCTGACCAGCAAGGTACCGCCCCCAAGCACTATTCTCCAGGCGCTGAATTAGCTGCCCCCTGCTATGTCATGATGTGACATATAGGTTAAATGCAGAGAACACATTTCGTTGTTGTGCTGTGGTGTGTCAACAATGATCACTGATCACCAAATTCTACATTGCTGGTGTGTGGAGGTGAGCACATTGCCCATAGGTATGTGTGAGTGTGCTCTGTGATGGGCTGGCACCCATGCATCCTGGGTTGTTCCTTGTCTTGCGGCCTTAGCCTCCAGGATAGGCTCCAAACCCCCCGTGACCCTGAAACAACAAAATGAATTCATAACTTTTAATGAAAAACTTAGTGTATGACAGCAAGTGTTCACTGAAGTCCCCCAAAGACCCAGCAAAAAGGCTCTGATGATTTATGAGAGTTTTAACTATCCAGCAAGTGTAAGTACCTGTCTAACAAACAGCTACTTGTCTGTGGGTGTGTTTGTGTGGTGGAATCCTGAGTGTTAATGCTTCTGCTCACTGGTGCCCCTCATGGCTCTGGCTGCATCCTGCTAAGGATGTGACATGCCCATTGTTTGATGTTCTCACTAGCAAACGTAAGAATTCAGACACACAGACAAAACCACAAGAAGAGGACATGGTTCTGAAAATGGAACCTAAGTTCCAAGTGGAGAGTCCCTTTTTGCTTTTTTCTTTTTGCAAAATCGTGTATTTGCAGTCTGCACATCTGATAGTAGGAGAAATAGGAGAAAATGCGTGTTTGTTATATGAGTAATGATAGTAATTTCACAGCTGAATGCACAGTGGTTAGACATAATGGCCTCCTGAGCCAAGCCAGGCAAGGGAAATAGATAACAATGAACATCTCTAAAAATACCACCAGTAGACCATTATAATGCATTCTGGGATTTCATTTTGCATCTCAAAAGTAAATCTGTGATGGGTGGGATTACCATGCACCAAATCCAGTTGGACTAAACCTGCCATTGATGACAGTGTGTGGTAATCTCATCCATCATGGATTTAAAGTCCTCATGTCTCCTAACACCACAAAAACATTTTACTGACCTTTTCAAGCATTATTATGTTGTAGTGTGAAAACTTTCCTGTGTAGAAATGTCCATGATGACAGGAAAGAAATGAACACACAAGAAATACAAGAATAAATAGAATGTTAGTGTTGAAAATCTACATACCTCTTCAGCTAACCTCATGATCACAGAGCAAAGACGTATCAGCAGTATAGGAAAGAAGGTAAATCATATAAATCATTCAGTTATACCTTTATCAATAATCATACACTTTTATAAATGACATTTCTGTAAATTTGTTTAACATTTATCAACTATTTTTCTAATCACTAGTAATTTATGAGGTAGCTAACTTTAAAACTGCCTGTTCAGTAAATGCAGGTGCAAGACTAATTCATGTGTGTACAGTTTTTTAAATACATTTTTCATTATTTTTCAGTTCTTGTTTGTTATAGCTAGCACCCAGCCATGCTCTTTGTGCTCTGTCAAAGATCAATAAACCCCTTTTGATTACCCTTTGTCCTACTAAAAGACTTCTTTACAGTCGTTTAAATGAGAAACTAAATGGAGATCTTGACTCACTCTGATAATCAAAATACCATAAAACCATATTCGGTAAAATGAAGGTAGTTGAAAGTAGCTTTCATTAAAATTAAGGTAATTCTACACCGTACAGTAATTTGTTAAAGGAACATCTGTATTGTGATATATTATAATGATGATGACGATATTATCATTATTAATGATAATAAAAAAAAAATAATGATGCAGCAGGTACGCACAAGAAAACCCAATGGCCAAACTCCACAAAAAAAACTAAAAAACAAACTTTTCATCAAATGGGAATACTTTTAAATAAACACATTTCCTACTTTGCTACAGATTTAAATAAGTCAAATTATCTCATATACATAATATCGTGTATTGTATCATATACGTAGTACGTTATCATAATAACGTCTACTGTTTTTATCACCATTTCGTTTCAATTTTGAAATAAAATGCCCAGCAAGTACCAAGCACAGAGTGGCCAATGAGGTGGACCATTGCTGTGTTGCCGGTCAGAAACAAAATAATTTGACATGTTAAAGATTCTACAACACTTGTTATCTAGCCAGAATGTTAGCCAGCGAGTTCTCACGCACACACACACAACAGACCACGATTGATCTGCATAGGTGTTATCACTTGTCGTAACTTTAAAACTATTGATAAAAGTTTACCCGTTTCACTGCGCTGCTTGTATTTCTGTTTTGGCAATACATCTGCCCTCTCCTGGTCTGGTGGAATATCACTGCTGTATGCATGCACCCACTGCAGCCATCCGCATCCGCAGCCAAACGCAGTATGAACACTAGCTTCGGGCGCATGACCGTCCGCAGCGCACAAGCGCCCGCAGGAAGATATCAACTGGCCTTTAGAACTGAGTGACTCAGTGCACGGTTGCAGGGCTGAAAAAGTGCAGACTTTTTAAAAGTACAGAATTTTTCTTTTTATAGGAATGCAAAATGCCTATCTACTGATGTTTCAGTTCCATATAATTTTATTTAGGATATGCATTGGACATATTTTGTTAAGAATTCTGCTGTCAAAAAGTCTTTTCGCATTTGTATCAAAAGCATATTACAAGGACTTTTATAGAGTAGTGTGATGTGAGTTTTATAGATCGATAATGATGTTTATTTTTATATTTTTAACTTTTGTGTTTGGATTTATGCATACAGTATATTTCGGCCATGGAAATGGCCTGTTGATACATTTGAGAGGAATTTCTTTGCTTATAGAGCTATGTTATTTATTATCTATTTTCTTCTTGAAATGTCAGTAATAAATTTATCGTGAATGTAAGACTTGATCTGTAGCGTCATTTATCAAAGTTCCCTCAGAACTAGACAAAATGAACTGGGCTTGAGCATAAAATTCCTGTCTGAAAATGAATCCGACTCCGTATCTGCTGGCAAGTACAATACAAGAGGATGCAGTGTCAGCGCGTGTCTGTGTATTGAGGCTTTTGTGGAGTCTTAAGGTTTAATTGTCTATTCATGGCTGATATTTTAGCCGAATTCCTAGGAAAAGTCATTTTTCAGCAGAAAATAAAAATCCCCGTAGAGACAGAAATGCAGCTTCCTTTCTTCAACGTTGACCGCCAGATGGCGGCAAAAACAATAAAAGGGATTGTGTCCCTACGTCACTGGGAATTTCCAGCAAGGAAGTCGGGCTTTTTAACAAAACACTGAAGGGACATACTTTCCTACACTGCCCTATGCTGATAGCATAAAAAAGGCTGTCGTTTCCCTAGCGCGACTTTCTGATATCTATTTAATAACTTATTTAATCTGTGTTTTTTTTTCTTTAACTCGAGAGCCGAAGACTGACAAGCGCGGCGGCTTTGACGACTCCGTGGGCGACCTTATAACTTCGCTGTTAGTTTGGAGCGCAGTTGTCATCCGATAAACCTGGACGGAGTGTGATCCGAAAAGAAGGTAAGGCCTGTCTTATCGGCAATCGGATATTTTCCCCCCCAATATGATCGACCCTTTCCCATCTCTGCTGTTCATGTGAGACTAGAAAATAGGTAGAAAGACTGCCTGCTCTCCCAGTACCCCTGGCCTTTTCCCGCACGAAATGCGTGTTTTGGTGTGTTTTTAAAGGAGGAAACAAAGTAACCGATGCGCTACTTTGCAAAACGGAAGTACGTTAAGGTAAACCAAAAGCAGTTAACAACTCTGCTTAATTATCAGTCACGATGATCATCGGTTGCCCGCCCCTGTGTAAACATTACTGCACAATTTCAGGATATTTTCCATGTAATAACCTGCGCATATACAGATTGTGATTATATAGGAGTGATTAAACGAAATGCCGTGTACTTGTATAACAACTTTAGTGCCCCAATGAAGTACATTACTCGTGTGATAATTTTCCTTGCATAATGTATCAGCCGTTTAATCCGCGTTGCGCGTTGTTTTCCGCCAAATTACGTGGACGTTTTGTATACATTTTAGTTATTTGTTTAGTCTCTGTAAGACCTATCAAAAATAGATCGAACTTAATTTTCTTGATCCGTTTATCAGCTTCGCATAGTAAGTGGACCAGGTGTCCATGCATGACTCAAGTGTACCTAGTACGTAATAAAGACGAATGTAATGGTGCGGATATGCGAGTGGAGGTGCTATCTGACAGCCTTGAGTTAAAAATATTAAGAAAAAATATTAACAAAAACTTTTTTTTGTTAGACATGGCCGAGGACGACCCCTACCTACAAGAACAGGTAAACTCCACCCAAAAGACCTCAATAAATCAGTACGATGTAATCTGAGAGGCACCTTATAAATGGTACTATATGCTTCTATTATGTACTACGCACACACAGACGTGTGTGTGTGTGTGTGTGTGTTCGTGTTCCCTACAATGGACTGGCCACCTATCCAGGGTGTACCTCAGCTTTGTGCCCTGTGCACCCTGGGAGACGGTCTTGTGAACTTAGAGGATGTATGGATGGAATATCAGTACCAGGAATACCACTGTGTGAATGTCAGGAAGTGCACAAAACATTAATGATGGATCCTGGGAGAGTTTGATGCTTAGATTCCTGCAATCCACATTTTTAATGCCAAATGCTCAGTGTTAAAACAGTGATGCGTTCTTGTAATGTCAATATCTTTGGCTGGGTCGTTTAATTACGCTCACAGTTGGACCGATTCCCAGAGATGAGTACAACCTTCTTCTAGGCTTTGACGGCTCGAATGAAAGTAATCTGTGCCTGTGGACTCACCTTCTGAATATACCACCATAAATGTGCTGCTTTTCAGCCTTGTTTGCCAAGCTTGGTTTAAGATCATAAGCAAAGGAATGCGGAACACACCTGGTGAAATGGTAAAGGGACTTTAAAGTCACACATATACCTTTAGATCAAGATTTCAGTAGCATTTTTCATTAGCGTTATGAGGTATGAGACCTGTCATTTGTCTGTCTCACCCTCACCTATCTGTAACTGGGGACTGTAATACTGACAGTCTCCACCTGTTGTTTTTTATTTTTAGTTTTTAGATATTGACCAGTTTCCACATTGGATGGGAGATGCCCTGAACAATTTCACTCCTGTGCCAAACACCAACTCATCTAGGATAGGTGAGTACAGCTCACTGGTCAGATGTCTGGTTTTTTTGAGCCTGGAACTGCAGCTTGGAGTTAATTCCTATAATGTATGGGCTTGAGTTTCAATAACATGAACATTCTTGAACTTTTATAGAGGTTCACACTTAGTGTCAGGTGAGACTGGGGCAAAAAAGCTGAGTATTTGTGGTGGATGGTCCAACTGCTCCATATAGAAGTTCTAAAATTAAGCTTAACTGTCTGTCTTTCTCGCCAAATTCTGTCTGTGCTACTGAATTTTGAACTTTGTTCTCAGCTGTAACTTTAAATTTAAATGTAGGTGTGGATAATGTAACATAGTAAGCTCTTTATGTTGATATTTAAATACACCATTCCTTGCAATGTGTTTCCACTATGCAGAGCTAAGGCTTTGCCGGCTGTGTTTTCATTGGGCAAATGCGCGCGCGCACACACACACACATGCACAGAGCAAAGAAGAACTGTACGTATGACATTATTACACTATGACATCACAAAACTATGGGGAACCTACTTCGGTTACTCTCTGCTCCCTCCTACCCAGCTCTCACTTCTGTTTTCCTCTCCTACTCCCTCCCTCGCATGTTCCCCAACTTAAGGGAGCCAGTCAATTAGATGAAGGATCAGTACTTTAGGAGAACATGCATTCATAAACCAGATGGCAGTTCCTGCCACAAATTGGTGATCTTTCATTTGATTAAGCCGGGAGGGCAGTGACAGTAACCACAATTTCTGAAGAAAGTGAAACGAGTTATTAAGGCAATCTGCAATTGTGGGAAGGCCCATGTAAGGTCTGCATGCTTTTCAAGGGTAACTGACACATCCTTGAGAAAAAGGAATCGCACAAGTGTTTTGTGGGTGCAACTAGGTGCATGACTTCTTGGCTTGCTGAAGGTTATGAGCGTGAGGGCCTTTATTGCAATGTTCTTGGTGTGCGCACACTTCCTGTTACTGCGGCACAGCCCGTCAGGAGTTGCAATCCGGCCGAGTTGTTTTGAACACTTCCTGAATTGCCGCCTGCTTGACTTCACGTGCCAGAAAGCGCCGGGTGTCATCGGGCTGAGCGAGTCTGCATCCTCTAATAACAGTGACAGCTTGTTGAAGCTCTCTATTACTTTTCCAGATGTGTTCAAAGTGTCATCATTCCCTCATATTGCTGCGTTTGCCCAGAGATTTGAAAGTACACACATAGGTTGTTTCTAGAAGTATGTTTAACTACACCAGCAAGCACCTACGTAGTAAACACAGACATGCATGCTTTCTTGACACTCAGTTCCCATTTCCTGCCCTGAGGGTTTTTAGCCGCAGGAATTTCCCATCACCTCCGCCCGGGAAGATTTGTACAATTCCGCCTTTCTTCAGAAATGTAATGCTGCTGTGTCTGGTTATGCACCTATAGACCAATAGCCGCTTAAGCCTTGTTGTAATTTTTCTTTATTGCAGCAGATGGACCTTTCCTTCAAATCATGGAGCAGCCGAAGCAGGTATGCTGAGATGCATTTCAGTGTTGCGTGTCTCTCTAATCACCTGTAATCTTTGTATTATTCCATGAAGAGGATGCATTTTTTGGAGTTTGACTGCTTTTTTTTTGAAGCTTATGTTAGCATTACGAACATGTGTACCCTGAAAAATGATTCTCATAAGCACTGAGCTAAGGGGCTGGTCTCCTTTTTTCTGCCCTTTGCCAAGATGGCGCTAATCCATAGTGGTTATTTAACTAGAATATTCTGCCCCCTACAGAGGGGTTTCCGTTTCCGCTATGGCTGTGAAGGGCCATCCCATGGGGGTCTCCCAGGAGCCTCCAGTGAGAGGAACAGGAGGTCCTACCCCCAAGTGAAGGTGGGTTTTCCAGTTGTTGATGTGCATTCTCTCCCTAGAGATACAAAATAGCTATCTGGCCTTGTTTGTTTAACCTGCCTTTTGAGAAAAGAGTAAATTCATGTTCTTGAATCTTTACTGATAGTGTATAACCATGCGGGTGGTAACCATGTGGCTCAGTGGGCTAAGCTTCTGTGCCTGTGATTAGAAGGTCGCTGGTTCACGCCTGGCCTCAGTAGAATAGTCACATGCCCATGTACCCTTGAGCAAAGCCCTTAACCGCTGGCGTCACCTTTCACTGTGATCTCCAAGCTTGCTCCTGTCTGTGTATGTCTCTTGGAGAGCAGGATGGGGTTGGCGAAAAGAGAATTTCCATGGGGATCAGTACTTCGGTTGGTGTCTGTAAATGGCCTATAGTGTGTGTGTGTGTGTGTGTGTTTGTGTGCATTTACTGAAAGATGAATGAAAGTGTATTGGAAGGCCTTCGAATCCTAGTTTAAGGAGTAAAGAAGAAGTCAATTAGAAAAAAACAGCTAATAGTAACAGTTATACAACTGTTATGTTGCAATACCTGGATTGCGGGAAATGTATCTTACTGTGATGGACTAAAACTGGGGGAACTGGTTTGGCTTTATAACTGTACAGTAGGCCACTTTGCATATGATGAAAGGATTTGAATATACATGTTTGCTTTTTATGCGTGGACAGTTTGAAGAATACACTGGAAGACTGACAACTGCCTCTTCAGGTCTTTGCACATGCCTGTGTGTTTTTTATACTTTTTTAAGATGTCTGACAGTTTCATGCTTAAGAATAATGTAGTAAGGAGGAAAAAAGGACAGGCTGAATATGTCCTAATTAGTAAAGAAATCTCAGTGATACTGTTGCATTTTTTGATTGATATTCAGCTGGGAGAGGAATAATGTTGGCTTTCATGCAACTGAGTGGGCGAAGTTCATGAAATGATTAGTGATTTGATTAAAAAATAGCTTTTTGAAGGCTAATATAAGAAATTCAATTGGGTATATGTTTATATGGTTACTGGAAAATGAAACTTACCTTTGTCATGTTCAGTGTATGACTTGTTGCAGTTCTAGAAATTTTGTCCATTTATTAGAAATAGGAGTCTCGTCATTATTTTGCTTGCTGTTTTGGGAATACCCCATTTTGGTTCCACGCTTAAATTTTATTTTGTTCATCGGTCTACATTTTCAACAGAAGTTGATTTTATTTATTTTATATAAAATACCCCTAATTTTCTCAGAAATCGGATTGTTAATGTGTTAGTGTAATTGTTAATTATGGGTCACAGTCAGGCTTTCATAGACCAACACTTTTTTTCCAGTAAAAAATGCAGATGTCTAAAGTTTGAGTAGGCTAGTTGGACCTAAGCAAATGTAAATGATTTCCCAGTACTTTAAAGATCAAGTAAAGACTCTTGACCCTTGAAGGATGCACCATGTGTTATTCAGCAGTACTGAGAAACCTGTCCTCTGAGCATTAGTTAAAATTTAAAGTTAAATAGCAGCCCGGTCTGAAGAGGAGGACAGCTGTGAGTGCTCTGAGGGCAGATAAGGAGGCATTTATTAGACGAATCTGTGAGCAGGTGACACACCATCTGTGGTCTAGTGACCCACGTCCTGCTTACAGAGGAATCGAAGCATTACGCACATCTGAATCTGTTCCTAGGAGACTTGCAGTCTGGACAGGTGATGGAATGGTCATTACGGATGATACTGCAGTTGTGACCCGCTGGGCTGGCTACTTTAAGCAGTTGTTTAAAGCTGACCCTCCAGCTAGGACATTGGGCTGGTCCTCCAATCAGCTGTGAACCACCCAATCTCACTGAGATTGCATGGTTGGTGAATCAGATAGGAGCAGGGAAGGCCACAGGCAGAGGTTCTTTGCAGCCTTTGTTGATTTTCGTAAAGCGTTTGACTCAGTTGATTGAGTTGCCCTGTGGGACATCCTGCGACTTCGCGGGATCCCCTAGAAGTTGTTGGACGTCACGGCCGGCCTGTACACTGGTACTGTGAGTGCTGTGCAGAGTGGAGTGAGAACCTTCGCGTTCTGCTGAGCAAATTCTCGGGTTTGACAGGGGTGTGCTCTTGCTCCTATTCTGTTCAATGCCTGTATGGACTGGGTGTTGGGTAGGGTCGTGGGATCCAGCAGTTGTGGGGCATCCGTTGGTGAAGAAAGATTTACTGATCTTGACTTTGCCAATGATGCTGTGATTGTAGCGGAGTCAATGGAGGCTCTGATCAAGGCTCTCAAGAGACTGAGCGAGGAGTCTGAGTGTCTGGGATTGCGGGTGTCCTGGATAAAGACCAAGATCCAGACATTTAATGACTTCTTAGGTACAGCTATCCGTAATGTGTCTGTCTGCGGAGAGAATGTCGACCTTGTCGAGAGATTTACTTACCTCTGCAGCGACATCCATGTCTCTGGTGACTTTCTATGAAGTCAGTAGATGGATTGGGAGAGCATGGGGGGGGTCATGAGGTCACTGGAAAGGGGTGTGTGGCGCTCCCAATTATTTTTGCAAGAGGAAGAAGGTCCAAGTCTTTAGAGTCCTGGTGCTCCCTCTCTTGCCATATAGCTGTGAGACATGGATGCTGTCCAGTGAGCTGAGACGAAGACTGTGTCTCTTCAGAGAATCCTTGGGTACCTCTGGTTTGACTTTGTGTCGAATGAGCGGTTGCTAGATGAGTCCCGAATGAGCCTCATTTGCATTGTGAAGGAGCATCAGTTACAGCACTAAAGCCATGTGGCGCGTTTCCCTGAGGGTGATCCGGCTCGCAGGGTCCCCATTGCTGAGGACCCGAGTGGCTGGACCAGGCCGAGGGGATGCCCACGTAACACCTGGCTGCGGCAGATGGATGGCTATTTCCGGAGTGTCGCCAGCCGGGATTAAAAGGAGTTTCGCTGTGTGGTGCGTGCGGCAGTGTGCTGCATCAGCGCATGCTCCCCAACCTGACCTGACCCTGACCATTGTTTTAACTTTGAGTTACAACGATACTTTCTTCAAATCAATCATTTAGGTACATTTTCTCTCTTTTGCTCATCACATTCTCTTGTAATTACTTAGCTTTCACATTTCACTTTCTTAGAAAGAATCAGTGAAAATGAATTGGCCAGTATTTTCCAATAATAATTCTGCTTTGTTGAGTCTTTATTTGATATTGACATCGTATTTGAGAGGGTTGAGGTGTAAGTTTTTGCTCTTCTGCCTTTTGCTAAATGCCGCTTTGGGAATTTCCTCTTGTTACCGCTGCCTCTAACAGGAAGCGGCGAGTGAGGCGGATGGTTTCTCGACTTGGGCGCCTCCAGGCTTGACATTTTGTGTTTGAGCTGTAACGAAGTCCTGTTCACCATGTCCTATGTATCTTCCCACAATACTTCACATATGCATGCATTTCTGGCTATTGTCAAACAGTGGATATGAGCGGAAATCCCAGGGGCCTCAACTGAAAAGTGGAAACCTGTAGCTATAGGATAGCCGTTTCTCTTGTGCTGATTTTAAGCTCTGTTCTTTTATTGCATCAGCAGGTTGTCATTAGATGTGCGTCATTGGTTGTCTGTCACTACAAACCTTTAGTAGGAGCTTCTCTAATCAGACCTCTTCAGCATTATAGACTCTGTTCTATTTCATCTACCAAAAAGTGCTGCTTTGACCTGTATCTAACAGCGTACATGGGGGGAGCTCTTTAGCCCAAGTGGTCATTCGATTCGCAAGAACATTTATTAAACAGCACCTTACAAAAGGTTTTCATATAAGAGGAACATAAAGGAACCTCAAAGTGCATAGACACATTTGGTCACGACGGTGATGATTTTTCACAGTGATGAGGTTATTGCAAAACAAATATTCAGACTTTTTGTTCAGAAGCTCAGGAAGTCACACTGTTTTATAACTTTTAGTGCTGTCCCAAACGATTATTCTTTAAACGATTAATCTAGCGATTGTTTTTTCAATTATTCGACTAATGTCTAACGACTAATTTTTCGATTGATCTGATGATAAATTTATTGATAAGCAATTCTTTTCAAGTTAGTCATTTAATACAATTCACCCCTCCCCCCCCCCACACAAATCTGAAATTCTCCTTATCATTTTAATTTATTAAAACATTTCTTAAACATTAGAGCATTATTAACAAAAGAGGCAAGTCTTAAGAGTTTCAATGGGATTTCTGTTAGACTGAAGTTAAAAATCATTGCAATAGTTTTTACTTACTTATTTCAGTACACCAATTTGACTTTAATGTTGAAACAGATGCTAAAACATGGAATGATTTCATAACTAGAGAAACATGTTTTTAATAAACACTAGCAAAGGTAGCTTATAGTTAAGCTTACTTCAGTGAGCAAGGAACGATTTAGGCTACAGTGTGCAAGAGTAGTCATAAACGATAATTTGTCTCACTCTTACATGACAGAACAAGTAAACAGAAAATATAAAATGGCTGAAACAGCGTCATTAGCATCAGCTACAGTAGAGGTGCAGAAAAGGTGTCATGACTGAAGTATTCCCAAACTTTGGAAGACCACGTGCGAGCCTTTTTGCCGGATGTTTCTCTAGAGGCTCCGTACTCAGCCATGTTGCCTTGTGGGCTGGGGGGAAATTTCCTTTTTATCGGGTGGTAGGAGATGTCTCATTAATATTTATGAGAGAAGTGCTACATGATTGGCCAGTGCATGTCTTACAAAATAGTGTGGCACTGCTGGCACCGGCAATATTAGACAGAACTATATCGGAATTCAGTTTGTAATTGATATAGTTTTAACGGTGCCAGCAGTGAAACAACTAGCCAGCTCATTAGCAGAATAACTTTGTATTGTATTGTAAATGAAAACCATGCCGCAAGTCAAATAA
Source organism: Mormyrops boulengeri (assembly GCA_026781065.1). Taxonomy (NCBI): domain Eukaryota; kingdom Metazoa; phylum Chordata; class Actinopteri; order Osteoglossiformes; family Mormyridae; genus Mormyrops; species Mormyrops boulengeri. The sequence continues at coordinate 550,694 of JAODLD010000062.1, read as the reverse complement.
ATAAAATATTGTAGCTCTTGAGATCCGAAGAGATCATCGGGTTGACAGTAAAGATCAGTTATTAGCAGACTGTTTTATTGAACGATTCTTAAAAGGACAGCGTTAACGTACTCCCGAAGGGATAAAGTACTTTCCCTTACAATACGTTTAGCTTATCAAAACATTTCCGTAGTTTTACACAATGCATCGACACTAAAATTCCACGTCGACACATTTTTATAATAGGCGTTGTTGATTACGTCGAATAATCGTCCCAGCCCTAATAACTTTACTGTCAAAGCTCTCTGGTTGTTCCTGGAGTTGCTGGGGCATGATGGTGTTCTCCAGGTTTGTTTAGATTTGGGGATGAGGGAGAGGGGTGTTTAATAACCTAGTAACACTAAGTACTGGTGGTTTTTGGAGGGGCTTCCATTAAGAATGGGACCCCTATCAGCAGTGAATTGAAGCCATTGAGATGATTGAAAGCCCTGAAAGTCTCCAAGTTTACGTGCCTGTATTTCAGATCTGTAACTACCAGGGGCCGGCCCGAGTGGTGGTGCAGCTGGTGACCTCCTCCTCAGAGCCCCATCTCCATGCCCACAGCTTGGTGGGTAAACAGTGTGAAAAGGGCATCTGCATTGCTGATCTGGCACCCAAGGACTCCAGCATCAGGTGATTTCCAGTCCGTCCCGCTTTCTCCACCTGCGGATTGCTCACCAATCGCTAACTGTCCCATATCCTTGCCCTGGTAATCGTGCTGCAGTTTCCCTAATCTGGGGATACTCCATGTGACAAAGAAGAATGTGAGCAAGACACTGGAGGAGAGAATGACCGAAGCCTACAGGATGGGCTATAATTATGGAATAGTCATCCACCCCGAGATCGACAACCAACAAGGCGAGGTCCGCGTCCCCAGGGAGCTCACAGGTCTGCCCACTCATGTCCGGCCTTCTGAGTCAGCGTAGTGCTGGGGTGATGAACCTTCAGCCCAAGCTCTGGGTTTTTTCAGAGCACCCTTTTGTTTGTTATTCCACCTTCTCCTTTGTGTCATCTGGTATGATCCCAAAGCTAAGGGTTGTATATGAATGTCGTTCTCAGATTACCAGCGGCGGCTCATCAGCAATGCAGCTGCATCCCAGGCCAAGGAGATGGACCTGAGCGTCGTGCGTCTCATGTTCACTGCCTTCCTGCCTGACAGCGACGGTGGCTACTCCCGTCGACTGGACCCCGTCATCTCCGACCCTATCTACGACAGCAGTGAGTCTCCCTACCTTCCCATGGCTCATCCCCATACAGAAACACCTGCCAAGAAGTGCCACAGAGCCAGTGAGCTGTCCCACCACGGTTCATGAGGTTCTCGTTAAACCCCAATTCCCCCATGGTGGCTGTCCAGACCTCCGAGCTCCAAGTTTGTGGCAGGAAAGGAAGTGTGTTGCGCACTATGTACTTTTTAATCTGGAAATGCATTGCAATAGAAACAGCAATGGATGTCAGCCTTTGACATGAGATGCAGATAAATAAAACCACCATCAGTCCATGCACTGGCTTCCTTCCACCCTTCTATGCGTGCAAACACCTCCGCACCAAATTTCCTTTGCCGGATCTTCTTGCTTGAGGCTAAAACTGGGGCTCCACTTTCAATTTCATTTCCCTCTCCTCTTGCCCTCTCTGCCAGTAGCTTGCCCTCCTTCTCTTTCTTCTTCATGATTGCTTGACTAACCTTTAAGCAAATGGACTATGTTTATTTTTTTATTCTTACTTATTTTTTTATTAAGCAAATTTATTCCCTGCTTGGTGTTTAGTAGATGCTGTAGACCAACTAAAGATGGCAAGTCTTGTTTTGGCTTTGTGACATTGTGTGTTATTTCTGTTATGTGAGCATGCAGTGTTGTGAATTAGGACTTGCTATATCTATGCTGAGAAAAAAGGTTTCTGGAATCCTACTTAATATCCATTTGCACAGTTCAAGTTGTATTGTGCGTTGAAAGAAAATTTCTGGCCTGGGTTGAGGGCTAGAGAAGGTTAAGCTTCGGTTTTGTTAAGAGCTATAGCTGTAAGCATACTGTCGATCATGGTTGCCAACTTTGGTCAGCTGGCTGGAGTGAGACTTTCAATTCAAGTTAATAGTCTGTACGGTTTGCAAACTACCCCTACACTATTGATGTAGCTAAAGTTAGGTTTATAATGGAATAATATAGATTTGCTTTAAGGTTTCCTGCCAGAGCATGAAAGCCTGAGTATCATGCCTGGTGTGTGTGAGTTGGCGACCCTGCTCTTAATGAACCAGTTCATCTAGATTGTTTTGATAGGATGTCAAGCTGTAAACATGGATTTTAAGCTGCTTAAGATGTTTTGATGCAGGGCATCTGGTAAACAAGCAGACTTAAGACAATGTTGTTGAGAGGGGTGGACTGGATCAAGATTTCAGCTGCAAGAAGTGTTCAGGGTGGGCTGTAAGATGTGAGGAACGTGGTGGTCTGATGAGAACCTCAAATGTCCCCTCTCTGTCTCTTCCACCTGTCAGAAGCCCCCAACGCCTCCAACCTGAAGATCGTGCGGATGGACCGCACGGCGGGCTGCGTGACGGGAGGCGAGGAGGTCTACCTTTTGTGTGACAAGGTGCAGAAAGGTGCGGGAACTTACACATACAGTCGGTCTGCTGCAGTGTTGTAAACTGAACAGCCATTTATAATAGCTTATTCTGACTGAGTTTGTGTGCCTTCATCTGGGTTTGTGTCTGCTGAAATTAGATTTTAAGACCATTTAAGATACATTTTCTTTTGTAAGTGAATTTGAGTGTTGTATAACACAGAGACGCCACATCTCCAGGTGTCTTGATTTGTATACCTTGGAATTGTGCTGATGTGCACACCATGGGTATAGAAGATTCCCTTCACGGTGACATACTGAGAGTATGATGCGATTGGAGTGGCGGGGGCGTGGGGATGCTCTGTCTCACCCCCTGTAAAAGCCCTTGCCTGCAGCCCTGGGAATTCCCCTTTGGTTTCATAAAAGTACACTGGAGATGAAACTCAGCACTGCTTGTTCTGCCAAGCGCTCGTGAGTGGGTGTGAATTGACGAGTTTTATCTTCAGCCGCGGAACTTTCTCCGCGCCAGACGGCGTGCCTCTGCAGGATGCTGTATGACAGGAAATCTCAGGCCCCCGTGCACACGTGGCTGACCAGGCTTTTCCTCTGACCTGTATGGTGGCGGCTGATTAGAGCCCCAAGACTCTACTTCTCAAATGAGAAGCATCGCTGTTGGAGTCCTGGTGTAACGCACACACTGAATGGCCAATCAGACAGTGAGCTTCGACTTTTGTTGTCAGAGGCCCGGAAAATGTTGCGAGGTGTTTGCAAAGCCAGTGTTGGTGCGGCCAGTATTTGGCGAGATATTGTGGTATGAGATATGGCTTGCAGCAATATCTGCATTAAATGTAGAAAAACCACAGAAACTAAGCAAACCATTTTTTTATTTAGTATTAATATGATGCAAAAATACCCACCACCCCTGTGAAGCTGTCTTGTCTTCCTCTGTCTTCTCTGACAGATGACATCCAGGTCCGCTTCTATGAAGACAGCGATACAGGCAGGGTGTGGGAGGCTTTCGGGGACTTCTCGCCCACGGACGTCCACCGGCAGGTGAGTGCTACCAGGCATGAGGTTGTTACTGGGCAGTCTAACCCATTCTTATGCCTCATTGGTTTAACCCAATCAGAGATTGATGTCGCTTGGTGATCAAGCCCTCTGGGTTTCAGTCTCTTTTCTGCCACTGCAGCCATCTTAGATGAATGGGACAAACATTTAACCCCAACACCACATGATTTTCAGATCACGTCCCTTGTCAACACTGACCGACGGTGATACCTTAGCAACAAGAACTTATTATTCTGCCTGTCCCATCAGCCCCTGCTCAAATGGCTCCCGTCTCAAACACTGATCACATACAGCAGTGATTCCCAACCCAGTCCTCAGAGAACCCACAGCTAGTCCACATTTTTGGTTCCTCCCAGCTTCCAGCCAATGAAGAACTTATAATAACTGGCATGTGTGTTTTGGCAGAGAACAAAAATATGGACTGTCTGGGGGTCCCCGGGGACTGGGTTGGAAAACACTGACATACGGGACATTAAACTATACCTCCACAATGTTACCATCAGTTACCCATGTTATTCCTTAGTACAGGACTGCTCATTCCTGCTCCTGGAGATCTACCACTCTGCAGAGCTTAGCTGCCTCTCTAATACTGAGATGCTACTGAAGGGCCTGCTTATCTGCATCAGGTGTGTTAAATTAGGGCTGCACCTATGCTCTGTAGGGTGGTAGATCTCCAGGGGCATGATTAGGCTACTATTTTGTGCATTTATAGATGTATTGCCTAGCTCAGGCATAAAGCAACAGAATAACTGTAGCTTTTTTCTATGCTTCAGACCTTGGAAGTCCCAGAATGCTTAAGAAAAATTGATTAACATTAAAAACAAATAAAGAACATGCATATTACAGGCCTGTAGAACATGGTGTGGAAATAATGTATATGATTCGGAATAGCATTCAATTCAGTGTATTTTTCTGCAGTGCCTTATGCAATGCAGTTGCCCCAATGCACTTAACAAGTGTGTGGCAAGACATTATTAGTAGCAACCTACTAAATGGTTTAGAAAGGAAAAAGGGGAAAAAAGTCAGAAGACAATGAAGGAGGGGGATGAAAAGCTAAACAGTACAGAGAAAAAAACCAACCCCCCCGCACATACTGACATTATCTATCCTTCCATCTTCGGCCTGCTTATCAGGCGTTTGAGTCTTTTGAATTTTCATCCAGTTTCCAATGCTGTTTGTGAAGTGATGTTTCCTGTGCGAATGTCTGTGCTTGTTCCAGTTCGCCATCGTGTTCAAGACCCCCAAGTACCGCGATCTCAACCTGCAGAAACCCATCTCAGTATTCGTGCAGCTCAAGAGGAAGTCCGACAATGAGACGAGTGAGCCGAAGCCCTTCACCTACCACCCGCAGGTCATCGGTAAGCGTTCCTCGTTATTCCCCTGGTACCAATTGGCCCTATCCCTCTGTCCCATTCCCTCTATTTTCCACATCTGCTGTGACCCTGAACTGCATAAACTGCTCTTGGACCTCGTTTCCACCAACACGGAGCTGGTGCTGGTGCTGGGCTGGTTCAGGCTTGGTGCCTTTTGAGAACCAGCCTGCGTTTTCACCGATATCAAACTAGAACGAAACAGGAATGTTACGTAGGCGGGAGAGAAAATAAAGGTTAATCTGTATTTTGTTTTTTGGATTTATTTTGCCGAACCAGAAAAAAAAGTTTTCAGAGTATGACTCGTTGCACCCTGTCTCTGTTGGCTGTAGCCACTTTTGTCACCTTAAAGGCTCCACATGTATGTGTGTGAGTTTATTCTTTATTCTCGCTCGTTGTTTTACCACTGTACTTTTAAGGATCGTACAATAAAAGAGTTTGCTAAAAACTAAACTTTGAAGTCCGCCTCATGATCTCTTTGCGACTCGAACACCACAATATTTTATTTAATCAACCTGTGACATATTTATACTTTAAATCTGGCCAGCAGATCGATCCTTCATTTCTTACAGAATAAAAAAACATGCAACATTGCATCATTTGTGTTTTGGTGCAAGTTAATATTTTATGTAAAATATCTTGTTTTCAGCAAATAAAATCCATATTGTTTTAAGCTATTTTACGATGTTTTGTCTCCGTAATGGCCTCGCCGTCTGTGTGTGTCAGTTTATTGTCACTTGCTGTATCACTGCTGTCCTTGTAAGGATTGTGCAGTAATGCTGAAAACTGCTAAAAACTGAACTTTGCTATCCGCCTCATGATCTCTTCACCATTCAAACACCACGATAGTTTATTTGACCTGTGACATATTTGTACTTATTAAATCTGGCCAGCACATCGATCTTTTGTTTTTCAGTGTAACCTTTTTCCACTAACAAGCTGGCAAGTTGTTTCACTGCCAGCACCGGCGTTATTAGACTAACAATATCGGTTATGGATTGAATTTTCCGGGTATGCGGATGGTTTGGATGCCATAGCCTGTCCCACTTTCGTTGACATTATGGTGCCAAATTCTGAGCCCAGCTTTTCTGTGATGCCGTGCTGGAGCAGTTCTTTATGGCCCAGGGCCATTTTTTTGCTGTGGAAACACGTGGGGAAAAAGTGCCAGATTGGGAAAAAGTCCAGCACCGGCACCAGATTGGTGGAAACAAGGCTTTGAATATCAGGGTGGGTAAGGCAGTGCCAACAGTAGGGTTGGTGTCACCTAGTGCAGCCACTCGTGATGTCGGGGGGGGGGGGGGGGGGGGGGGGGGGGGGGGGGGGGGGGGGGGGGGGGGGG
>JAODLD010000062.1:523373-535812 GCA_026781065.1 Mormyrops boulengeri | reverse complement strand
AATCATTGGTTTTGTTTGTGTAATAGATATTTGCTCAAACATTGGTGTTTGCTAAGCTATAGATAATTATTTTACATTAAAAAAAATAAAGTGTTGTTATTTCTGTTCTCAATGTTTCGGTTTTTTAATTAAAAAACACAACAAAAACTACCGTTAAAGTACCGAATCGATAAGCGGTATTGATAGAAGTAGTAATACCGTTAAAACCTTAACGATACCCATCCCTAAGTACAGGACACATTTTTGTTTTACGTTTTTGCATTGTTTCCACATTAACCCGCTTGGAGACAGAAAAGCGCATGTCGCAAGAGAGGGAGCGCAGAGCTCAGAAAAAAGGCTCGTCTGTCTGCACCAGAAGAGGGGAATGTATCCTTGTTGTTTGATATGTTCGATGAGATCCTCCAAGAGAGTATCTCAAATAAAAGGTAGGCTACTCTGTTCTGACTTACTTTCTTGCCTTTTCAAAAACGTCCATCACGACGGAGTGAGTGTACTGGGAGGGACTTTCCTCTTCTGTGCCACATTAGTCTCGGCGATCGGGATGTTTAGGTTTCATATGATAAATTAATCCCAACATTGAGAAAGTATTTGCAGATGCACCCCTCTTGAAGTTTCAGCAGTACATGCTTTACAAACTGCTATCCGTGCTGTATGTGTCATCACAACATCTTGTTTCGGTCGTGTTTAAAGGTCTTTCGGCCGAAAACCGAAAATGCATTTCTGGCCATTTTCGGCTGAAAATTTTCTGTGGCCGAATTTTCGGTGCATCCCTAATTATTAGCCATTGCGCCTATCTGCTACCTAAATGATAACAGGTGGCTAACGGCTTATAGATAAACGGCTAATGTTAAGGCGTGCGCCGGCCAAGTTATCATTTTTGATAAGTTTAGTTCAGTGTTGCTGGAACGCGAGCTTTACTGACCTCGCAAAAATTTTCATAAAGACCGGGATATCAATCTTTATGATGCTTTGCCAAGTCTGACGTGCTACTTGACTTCATTGCCACAACTTTGTAGCACTGTTTGCATAGAGGCTTATCGACATCCTTAGTCTTTCCATGCTCGTCTGCAAGATACTTCCAAACGGCGCTTTTGCATTTTTTTTCCTACTAAAGCAGCATGCAAAGTGCAAAGAATTGTGATCTCAATTCTAAGGGGAAAAAAATTATGATTCACATTTTTTTTAGAATTGTACAGCCCTGGTGATTAATGCGCATGCGCCATATAATTGTGATTATATCGAGATGCCATATCCTGCAGCCCTATCTGAGGGGGTAACAATTTACACCCCTACTGTACATACATACATAGTTATACACACATACACAGACACAAGACAACATAGACTGGCATGAATTTTTTTTTTGTCAACAAGGTTTGCGTCTATGGCCTCTTGAAAAGAACTATGAGTTTCAAAAACAACTACATTGATTGATGCGTTTGACACCCCCAACCACACACACACAAATGCAATACAACTGCAACCATACAAACCAAACAATGCTGGAGCGATGAGAAGCCAAGTAAGTAGAAGACTCACATCTGCAGTACTGTGTCACAAAATACCAAACATCCTACATTTAGTGGGGAAGTTGGTTCTAGTGTAGTGGAAAGTAGCACCATTACAATGATTGCAGCTGCTTCTGTCAACTGTTGCATGCTGCACGACATGATATAAAACAATTTCTTAAATGTTACACTGGGCAGCACTACAAGTTTCAATTAAAAACACCATCCAGGACATTTTGTCCTCCAAAATTTATGATACTTATAACATTTTGCAGCTATTTTCTTCCAAATAAGTACTGTGCAGTGGATAACTTAACATTAATTTAGAGAGGTATTTTGCAAAACCCAACAACTAAAGCATATGATTGTTTAGATAGCATTAAAAATTGCTTTGCTACATAACACTCATTGATTAACCTGGTGCAGTATAACTGTGGAATGTTCTGCATTTGTACATCATAGAAGTATAGAATTCTACAGCAGATTGTCAGAGACCATACGTGATTGAAATAACATTCTAACAAAACTGGTAAAACTAGACAGATTGAGCATAGGCGCTTTCACACTCAAGTTCCGGAACCTGTTCCTGGTTTACAGGTCCCTGGGCTGTCTCAACCTGCACCTTTTGCAGCTTCTGGCCACTTACATGTGTTGTTTTCGCACCACACAGGAGCTGAGACCTATATGCTAAATAAACATGGGAGATGCAAAAAAATTTGTAGGTTAAACTTAATTTCATACGAAACTACACCCCACGCCAAAATAATAAGTAGTTTTGTTAGTTATTTCTTAGTTATTGGGGGTAGCAATAGTGATCAAAACAGGAAACAGCCTTTTATTTATATTTTACTTTTATGACCAGCAACAGATTCAAGATCCTTATTCAATCTGGCGAGCGAATCAATATTTTATTTTCCACATAATGATAAAAAAGGATGTAATGTTATCCTGCCAGCACCACAGATATTAGACAACAGTATACTGGCTAGTGACTGAATTCCTGAAGTTCCAGAACCTGGCTCCAAATTCCTGGGCGGCTGGGACCAGGAACTTTTGTTAGTCCCAGCCATTTTTGTGCAACTTTTATGCCAAATAAGCCATAAAACTTCCAAATAAGTGTGGTGCTTGTGGTCTACCAATCAGCATGCTGTCGCCGGAAGCCCTACCTCAGTACTTTGTGGCCAAACACAAAACAAATTATTATTATTATTATTTTATAACAATAAGACACTTCATTAATCCCCGTGGGGACACCATGCCTCCCCAAACTTGCTCTCTGCAGATGAGAGCAAGCTGGCCTTGAAGGGCAGCCACCTGTTGTGGCACCCAGGGAGCTGGAGGTTAAGGGCTTTGCTCTCCATAGCCTGGAGGTCACAGTGCAGGGTTCCTGGTTAAAGAGAAAAGATGTTCTGGTTAAGGGGAAAAAAAAAAAAATCATGTGGTGTGAAACTGCCCATTCCCACCACAGGAACTTGGCCCGATTGTAGTTCCTGAACCTTTTAGTTCCTACTAGTGCCAGTGGGGTACTTTGATACTTCGGGGTGGGACTTGAAACACTTTCTTTGTCGACTGGTTATGCAAATAGCCTGCCTCAAACACAATACAACCACAGTCTTAAAAACAGTTGTAAACTCAAAGAATGATAAATGAGAAATAATAATAATTATAATAATAATAATAATAGATGCATGGACAAATGAAGTGACCCAAGCTTTAACTAAGGTTAAAGCTTTATTATTTAAGGTTTATTATAATTTATTATTGAAAATTGTTAAAGGTTTATTATATAATTAAAACTGCAAACCTTGATCATTTTTCCTATGACAGAATAAAAATGTTTTAGTGAGACAAACTCCCTGTGCTATAACGTCTGTACAAATTTTAAGTAAGAAAAAGCCTGATCTTAGTCTAGCTGACTGGCAAAGTAAGAATTGCATGTGCACAACATGAGATGTTGGTTATCAATATCGCACATCAGCCAGCCCTATAATATACAGCCATTTTTCGAATTCCATACAAAATACCCCGCCTGGTGCTGTGATGTCATTCAGTGCCAGTTCCAGTTTATACACCAGTGGAAAACAAACACCTTAGACTACCATACTTTTGGTACTTTCTTGAAGGTGGGGCTTATTAGGGGTGGGAGAAAAATACTGATTTTATGATTTATTACAATCCTGGATTTGACAATTAGATATCAATTCACAAAATCCCAAAACTGATCTAGTTAATTTCTACCTAGACTTTGAAAATATTTTTGCTGAATTTTACTTATATTGCTCCTCTTATTGTATAGGCAATGCTAATTCTCTCTCTCTCTCTCATATGAACTGAATTTAATTGTGAGTTGATTCCCAGACAATACCCATATTTTCCTCAAATAAAATGATCAGAATTTAAGTTATAGCCCTTCTGAAACATGGCACATCAGTTTTGAACTTATTTTCAGCTACTCTTTCCAATCAGAAGTAATTTTGTGCTTTGAAAGAAAGAGTTTGGTTTTAAGTAACTATATCCATATGTTCCTCAAATAAGATTTTGGTTAGCCTTTCTTTACATTTTTCAAAATTTTCTCTAGTGACTCTGCATTTGTAAATTTGTTTCATTTAGAGATTTTTACACATCTCTCCAAATTTGGTGAGCTGCTATATACTATTTCATATCTCATTCCTATCAAACTGATACACAGTCAGAATCAAATCAGATTGACATGTATCGTTCACATGTAGATCGGAATCAAATTGGGACATCTGTGCCAATATCCAGCACCAGAGCTTATGATGATGCTGATTGGTTGACTACAAGCACCAGCACTAATTAGAAAATTATGTGGATGTGCAGGTAAGAGAGGTAGAAGTACTGGAGAAGTAACTGAGCAGACATATTTTTGCATCTCAATTGCAAAAATCATGCTTTAATGATTACCTTTTCCTTCCAACCCCAAATTTGCATTGGAAAATTTGACTGTTGGCATACTTCTAATATCACTGGTGCTAGCAGTGAAACTTGACTGCGCTTGTTAGCAGAATAATTACATTGTTTTTTATTCTGCGGAAAACAAAAGATCGCCCTGCTGGCTAGATTGAATAATGAATTATAAACACTGCTGGCCATATAAATGTTTTGTCGTATTTTCAAACCATACAAATGAACCTCCCCCCCAAGTAACAATTAATGACTTGTTCATTGTCCATTGTTCTGAAGTGATAGAGAAGTTCTGTATGACATTACATATAAAGTTTGACCAATGCAGTGCGCCTAAAATATTACTAATGTGCATAAATTCATGTGTAATAAACGTGTGGGATTATAAACTGCAAGGAGTACTGCCCCAACCCAGTCATCTTTTTTTACCTTGTTGATCCACAATATTTCCACTTTCAAAAGATGTTATGGCTACTCAGCTGTCCCTTTCTTCATTACCACTTCAGTGCTCATCATTTCCATGACTTACCAAAACAGTAGCATGTAGTGTGCTCTGCTATCCGAGTTTAATACACCGAATTCATACAAATGACTAACTTTTGGCTGTTACAATACACATCTTATTAATATTTCAGGCATACTACTACACTGCTTACCAAATTCTGGGCTTAACCCTCTGGAGTCTGAGGCCTCTCAGCCACTTTTGGGGTAGTCTGGCATGCCTTGACATTTTAAAATATTTCACCTATGTAAAAACATTTATCCCAAAGTGTTACATGTGCTTTTATTCAGCACACACTCAGCACCAATAATTGGAGACAACTTAGAATGTTATTCTATTTTTTGTTAAAATCAACTTTAAACATATACTTTTCAAAAACCCATTTTAAGACATGCTGAGAAATTGAAAAAAAAAGAGAGAAAAAAAAACACATTACAAACATTTCTAGCAAAGACTTTTGAGTGCTGAAGCTTAGACACAGGGGTTGGCTACATACAGGTGAATGAGACATTCTGAAATTTTATGTGGTTTGATTACTAAAGTGTTAGAACTTTGGAGTGACACTCTTGTTCCCCCCCCCAAAGTTAATGGCCTACACAATGAATATTGAGGAGATAGGTGTCCCCACACCTGTAGTAGTTTGCAAACTGTCAACAAGCCATCAGTCTGGAATGTCACTGCACCCCAAACCCATAACTTTGGAAAGGCAGTTTGAAACACAAGAAAAGTAACAATAAAATCCTTTTCACAGTTTATTGGTAGATGGAATGGAAAATGAAAAAACTGAGCAGTCACTATAGAAAGCGATAAATATGATGCAGTGCCTATGCAGAGTTAACGGAAATAAAATAATTCACTATTATTAACCCTCTGGGGACGAGGGCATCGTCGACCGCGTATCTCTCGTGTATTTCAGTTTATATCTTGCTGAAATCTTCATGTAGAATCAGGAAAAAAATACTGACTAAATCCGTAACCTGTCTTCTTTTCAAAACGTCCATTGTCGGAAGTATTAAAGTTTTTAAAATTAGGTTAAATAGGCAAAAAAGTAAACCATGTCACCTTTCTTTGTTTTACCTGCATCGGGGGCGTGTAGTACCGCTCTCACCTGAAGATCGCTATTCGCGTTCTAAATAGTCGCATTACTGTGTATTCAAACCGCATTTGAATGCGAATGAACGCTGAAATGAACACAGGTATGAGATCTGCTGCTGAAAGTGGCAACGCTGGCGCAAAGCTTCAGCAGCAGAGACGTATGTGTGTGCCATGTTGTAGCCGATCAGTGTAAACACTACCCAGACATGTGCTTTTGTTTATTTGAGTCACAATGGGCGTATTCACACATTTCTCTACCCAATGCCAACTGTCGGATTATCATGTTATTGTCATGCGAATAGCGCAATTTGCAAGTGGGTATGCGATCAGAGCTGCTTCGAGACGCAGGCGCTTAAGTCAGTCACTCTTGTTCTTTATATTAGCATCACAAAGCTGTAAAAATATATTTAGTTTCTACCTATATATATTTGAAAATAGACCATCAAAGATTTCTGATGGTGTTTTTTAACTGTTTATATGACAAAAACTCGCAGAGTTATTTAAACAGTTTGGCGAAATTTCTGTCATATGCCCGACTCCAGAGGGTTAAACTGCCTTAGGTGGAGTTACCACTTTACTGATTTCTAAAAGGGGTTTTTAGTAAAGTTCCGCCGGAGGCATCTCATTTAAATTTGTTTGCATGTTATAGTTATTTATGAAGTTTTTACCTTTTTGGTTCTTTTTTCTAATACCCATGTACTTTTGTTATGAATATAGCTGGAGTTTCTAGCTTGGCGTTAAGAATCAACATAATCAGTCAATCCCCACATAGTTTGCCCCAGTAGCATCCAGTACCTCTTCCCCACAGGTATATGACATCCTGAATGGCAAGCAGTACCAACCAATCAGCATCCCGGCTGCTGTGCCCCTACAAGGTAACCCGAAATCAACATGTTATGGGCTGCAGGGGAGGATTAAGGGATTAGCTATCCTGAAATATAGGCCTAGGGCCACAACACATGTGAGGGGCCCTGAGCTGCTTCAGGAAAAATGTAATGGTTAAACTTATAAATCTGGACAATCGATTCACCAGCACCCTGCTCAGCAAGTTTTACTACCAGCACCTTTAATATGCTGATCAGTGAATTACTGATTTTGCATTGCTTTTAATTCCCTCTCATTTCTCTTTTGGCACAAAAAGTATCAGAAATGGCTGACTTGGGGAGCCTCCTGGCCATGACAGCCAAGGGCCCCTCGAGAAGTTAACCTACCCCTGATTGGCTGTGGTGCTAAAGCAAATTGCTGGTGACCTCCACCATTCCTGTGGTTCTGCTGAACGTTATATTGACCACAATGAGCCATTTCTGTATAGCACTGCAGCATTGTTCTACTTGTGTGGTTTGAAGGTGTAGGGCTGGAGCTCTGTCTAATGCTGAAAACTGTGTCCTAAAGGGGACCTGAAGAGGCTGAATGATGACACCAAGCAGGCACTCTGTCGTGCCCTGGAGCAGCCTACACAAACCTGGGAGAGCCTGGCCCAAGCCCTGGGTCTGGGAGTGCTCAACACTGCATTCCGCTTGAGTCCTTCCCCCGCACGCACGCTGCTGGACAGCTACGAGGTATGGAGTCACACCTGTCCTATCATAATGCTCCAACACACCATGCCCCCTGGTAACGGACACCCTTTCGAGGCTGCGCTGGCTGTGCAATGAAGGGCACAAAGAGATCACTGCGCATGTAGCTTGTGTCTTTTGCTGCAATCACCCAAGTTAAATTTCCAGTTATAGCTTTGCGTTCACATTTGGAACCAGGACCAACGGACGCAAGTCAATTTGGGCGCAGTATTGTAGCATTGTAGCTGTCCATCACATATTCATTACTGTATGTACACCGTACTACAAGTTACATTAGACAGTGAATCATCATGCGCTGGCAGAGCTACCCATTCTCCTGTTACGCTAATAAGCGGTACACCCTCTAACATTCTTCTACATCCGCTTTTTGGTGTCTCTCGATCAGTGTATATCATTGACTGTGGACCTCAGATGTAAATGCGATCAAACGTTACTCAATGAGGCTTGACATAAGACTGTATTTACCTTCTTAATCACCTCTTTTATGTTACTTCTCTGTCCATAAAGTGGTGGTATTTGTGTGTCACTCACTCGTTCTCTGAAAATGACTCTTCCAGGTGGCTATATAAATATGAAAGTCTTTTTCATTTGGTCATTTGTGAGCCCACCAAAATGGAAATTTTGATTCTGTTTATAGGAAAATATGGCCTTTTATTCTACGCCTGTATCAGGCTTTTAGAGATGCAAATGTGTGCTGTTGAAACTTGTCATTTGGGTATAGGGCTTGTCTTCATAGAAATGAATCATCTTTCATTGATTTTGGCTCTCGTAACTGCTGTGATGTGATGTTTGTGCATGTGAATGCCTCATACAGTGGTAGCTTAATGGTTAGGGACGCACGCTTGTAATTGAAAGATTGCAGGTTCGAATCCCCGACCAGCAAGGCACCACTGAGGTACCCTGAGCAAGGTACCGCCCCCAAGCACTGCCTCCTGCTATGTCATATTGTCACATATGGGTTAAATGCAGAGAACACATTTCGTTGTGTGCTGTGGTGTGTCAACAATGACAATTAATCACTAAATACAGAGTAATAACCACTTTTATGTTCTTGTATTGAAGCCTGAAGTTGCTGGAGAGTAAAATTCACAGCCTTTTGATCATTTGGCTTCTTGGCTTTTATGCATCTTTCTGGCCTATTTACATAAATTAATATGTAATGTCAGAAAATGGCTACCTGTCCTCGTTATCCACCTGCCCAAAAACAAAGTGAATACTTTTGGAGGTACAGCCAGGGAAGCTTCTTTGCACCTGTCCCAGTCGCTAAGTGCCCGGCCTCAGTCACGTGTCCCTGGGATATTTATGAATGTGCACCAGGCTGGTGAACACTGACCCTCAGTGTATCTGCTAACAGGTGTCCGGTGGTACAGTGAAGGAGTTAGCAGGGGCCCTGAGACAGGTGGACAGCAGCAGTGCTCTGGACATCCTACAGAGGGCGCTGTGCGAAGACACGCTGTGCTCGCACTTGCAGGAGCAGACCTCAGGTAAAGCCACGTTGTGAGCCCTGACCGTTTGTCTGTTCTTTCAGAAAGGTTGAGCTTTTGGTTTGCCTGTCATATTCCTCTGATGAAAATCAAATTCCCCCACCCACATGCCAAAATGTGTGCAGTAACTCCACATGACTGATGAAAAAATGTTTTCATTGTCATTTTCTTTTAATGAAAAGAAGGTCCGTTGTAATGTTAAAAGATAATGACATCACAGCACTTTCCTCAGAAATGAACCTAAGCGTCATGTGGCTCTTTCTGTCTCGAACAATGAAGGTAGTATTCCTTGTCCAGTCAAGCTGCAGTTTCGGGTTTTCCTGGGGTTTTAGTGGCAGTAAAGTATCCGTCGGTGTGGTTGTTTTTTTTTAAATTGTTGAGGTCAAATACCTTGCAGTGTTTTCTTGATAAGCAAAGCAGGGAATTCCCAGGGAAAAGGGTCAGAAACTGTGAGCTGACAGACATAAGCGCCAGTCAAATTCCCCTCAGAAAGTGGCCACTTCTCCTTTTAAATCCGTACAGCAAAAGGTTAGTGGAAGGTGTGCCGTTCCGTCTCTGCCACCCCACCCCGCCCCCCCCCGAAACGTTCAAGGGCTCAGCGCCATTTCCGGTTCTCCAAAGTGGAATCGAGAGCAAGTGAGAGTGCTTCACTCGTAACGTCTGATATTAAGAGGTTTCGTTACGTAACCTAGTACAGAGGGTGGTTTCGTTACGTAACCATATACTCGGTCGTCACAACTGGAAAACCACAATGGGGGGGAGGGCAGCTTCTCAAGCTCTCTATTTTCTCTGGGAATCAGGAGGTTTTGATACCTCTTAGGTCTGAATTTTTTCCAGTCTGATGACAGTGTAGCCATAAAAAGCCTCTGATTTACATTTCTGTATGCGATTTAAATAAAATATGGTGGTGTGCAGCTTTTTAACTTTTCCATACCCAATATTTTTCTGTACGTAACTGTTACACAAAGACTAACTGTGGAGAATGCAGGTTTTTTTCCTCTTGAACTCCTTTACGGTTCTTGAGGTTGCTAGGGGATCCCGTGTGTTAGATGCCCGGTGACAGTCAGTTACTATGATAAACCATGTGACCATGTCATCCCACCCCTGCAGGTGCGCCCCAGTGTGTGCTCGGCGGGCCAGAGGAGAGCACTACGTGCGACAGCGGGGTGGAGACATCTTTCATGAAGTCGAGTCTCAGCCTGATGGGCTCGCTGTGCGGCCCTCCCGGCTGCTCTGACAACCCTGCCCACTGGTGCGTCACACAGGTCGAACTGTAATCGCTCCAAGCCCTGCAACCCAATTGCAACGCCCCCCCACCTCGGTGTCCTCGGCCTATCAGGGATCCCCGTGGTGCGACAGTATTCAGTGTCACAGACAGGTCTCCCTTAGACCAAAGAAACATGCAGATATTATTTCACAGGTGCAGTAGCAACACTTTTAGAGTTTTGTTTCTCCTATAAGTGGTGGTCATTACCAACGTTTACGAAGTCAGCTGCAATATTGACACGTAAGCAGAAGTGGTAGAGAAATCCTTTCATGGTGTCAAACTTAAAGAGAGACAGGGGGACGTACGCCAGTCCCACACTGATAGACTTACTCCACAGAAAGTCGTCATATGTTGAGTGCGTATCCATTCCTTCATGTTTAGTCAGGTACCTGACATTTAGGCCCCTGGAATAAAACGATAGAATGGTTTCTTTTAAAGCTACTCCGTCTCAGCCATGTTTCGTACAAAACTCCAAAGAGGCTCAGAGACTGCTCTCAGGTTAGAGTAAATCGCTCCCCACCTTGGGATTGTGATGTTTTATGTTCAATATAATAGTGTGGGGTGGGGCTCAGCTATGAAGCAATGTAGTACCAGCATTGATGGACCCAGTCACCAACCTTGACGGGTCATGAAAGACAAGGAGTTCTCCCCACATGGCCAGAGAGAGCCACACCTCAAATGTCAATCCTTTTAAATATCACCTTTTTCCTAATGAAATAGACCTACTGCTCATTAAAGGCAGAAGGCCATAAACTCCTGTTGGTCCTATATTGTGTGTATTGTCCTTCCCTTGGACATGCTCACCAAGTGAATGTTCGCTACTATTATCCATTTTGTGCTTGTAAGTATGTCCCTGGAGTCTGTCAATCCATTGTGAGTCTTTGTTTTTCTTTATGTAAAATTGCCCTTGTGTTCTTGTAGTTGTAACTGACTTTTAAAAGCAGTGTGGTGTTTAAAGATAAGGTACATTTACTTAAGCTACATATCCAGACTTAAATGCTTTCCACTTTGGAAATATGCAAATGATTATGTAAATTAATGGCTGTACACTTGTCTCCGAGGAAACAAAGCAGCGCAGTACAACTAAACGTTGATGCATATTTATTGCGAAGTATTCTGTGTTGAACAGAGGTTTTTCCAGAATTAAAAACATCAGCAACTCTGCTAAAGGGATACGGTCCTTTAAAAAAAAAAAAAAAAACTCATGCATGTCTGGAATGTTACTTACTTACATCAAGCACTTATGTTCCCTGTGTTAAGAAAACAAATTTGATGTGCCCTGCACTAACAACCCAATGTTTTATGTACCAAATTCATTTTGTTCTATATAAACTCGACTGCCTAAAAGCTACTTTATTTTGTTTGCTTTTATTTGGCATGACTGTAATACTTTTATAATAAAATTTTGTAAAGTGCTTTGGACATTCATTACTATATTTTCCATTCATTCTCTACACCAGGCACATTGTAAAATTACTACAGAATAAGTATCACAAAATACATGGGGATGCTTGTTGTGTACATTTTTTTTCACCAATTGCTTTTTACAAGGGAACATTTGATTTAGATGCACAGACATTCATTCGGTTTAAGGATTCCTGATAAGACCAAGAAGGGAGTTCAATTGAAATGGATTAATTTCAAAAGGAAATTGGCAAGATGATCATGGACCACCACTGGGGGGGTTAGTACACACCCCTCAGGGAGGAGACCGTCAGGACCTGGGAAAGCTGGGCAGTGCTTGTGGGGGCCCAGGGGTAGAACTGCACCGACCGGCTCTTGGTGACCATTAAGAAACCATTAGAGTCAAACCGACCGGGAATGTCACCCACATCCAGCCACAGGAACGGGGCGATGGCCGAGGTCTGGATGGTAACTGTGAAGGTGTTCCCGTCTTCCTGGACCTTTGTCTGGCAGGGAGCAGAGAAAGACACCCATTTCATTAGAAGAAATGACTTGAATTTCCTGTAAATGAGACTTGAATGTCATAAGACAGTAATGGTAATTTAACTTTAATGGTATGAGACAGAAACTAGAAACTGTAAACTGGATGGAGCTAAATAGCAAAACGGTTGAAGAGGCAT
>JAODLD010000062.1:498509-511505 GCA_026781065.1 Mormyrops boulengeri | reverse complement strand
TTTTGTTTTGTTCCAATACACACAAAGGGAATAAACATGTGTATAGCAAAACATGTCTTAATGCAATACTTTTCTGTAAGAAATACTTGATTTTCTGGAAAAATTTCAGGGGTGCCAACAATTTTGGCCATGACTGTATGTATGTGTGTGTGTGTATGTGTGTTATGAATCAATGTGCTGTATCTCCATATCAAACACGCCTTAACCTATAAGTACGAGTTCACAGAAATGGCTTAACGTATTAAAAAGAGAATGCTGATGCCATTCTATAAGGCATGTAGCGATATATGGAATTTGGTGATATCACAGAGACAGCAGTGCTGGAAGCTGAGGCCGTTTTACTGATCGACTTGTCTCAAAAGGGATGTGTCATGTTTGGTGTTTTGGTATCTATTCAAAACCTTGGGAATTGTCTTGCCAAATTGCTTGCATAGCCCAAGACATCTGGCCAACAGGTTGTAAAGTCCCCAAATATTGACTGATAAAGAACAGAAAGGAATAATGTGTCAAATGTGCAACCATTATTGATGAAGCCCTGTAATTAAAGTTGGTCAGTACCAGGAATATTTTGGAGAAATATTTCAACCAAACAATCAGGCAGTGAAGAACATCAAATACTCAGTTCAAGGGTGCTGGGAAGGATCAAAAATATGGGCTGGTTGAGGGTCCCTGAGGACTGGGTTGAGAAACAGTGATTTAAAGTGTCACTCTTTATTATATAAATGGTTATGTGCTAATCCTGCCTTTGGATTTTAAGCCTCCATGTTTTAAACACAATTTAGTCCATATTATCGGCCTTCACAGTATATTACACAATGAGCTTTCCCAGTTCAGTTCACTGTGTATGCTTCCAGTCCTATCAAATTACACCAAATATATTCGAGCACCATAAGGTGTCTTAGGCCAAAATATATATGGTATATCCAAGTGAAAATGGTGTTCTATTAATCATAATCTGTTAACTAAAGGCTTGATATATGAAATTATCAAACACAAATAATAGCTCTCAATCAATGTGTTTGGCTTAATGTAATATGAATAATATGCATTCGATCAACAGCTCAATCAAGGTTATTTGAAAGCTGAATTGGAACGGAAACTATTGTACACACTGAATTTCCCGTTTAGGATTTGGAGCCATGTCAATCTTCTCAGTAAGTTATCGTAGTATATTTTGGACTTCCAACTCTCAAAAAAAGGGGGGGGGGGGTTAGGCCTCTACCATCTGCACGCATTCCTCCCAAGTACACACAAAAAGACCACGCAGACTATTATGTTGTACCCTTTATATTCATAGGATTTTTTTCTTCTTTTTTTGTGGTACATCACAGTTCTGAGACGGCAAGCTCCACTTCACCCGAGGTTTCCTTGGTAATATTTGTGCTTTTAAAGGCAGACTTGTACCAAACATACCAAAATCAATCATTCATAAGTCCAAGAAAAATGGATGCATAACACCCAGAGAGCATACAACATACTACATCTAAACTAACAATTGGCTTTGGGAAAACAAAAAATATAGCATTTAATAAAACTAAAAAGTTAAAAGAATGCTACTATCTTATTGCAATCTGAAAAAAAATATATGAAACACAATGATCCTATTAATTTGTGTTTAAAGTCTTGATTAAATGTAGATCAATGTTGAACAAGATGTAAAAAAGTCACAATGGCAAAATAAGGAACATGTAGAAAAGATCACGGATACAGATTAATGAAACAGTACCGATCTGAATTTATATGCTATGTAAAAGTGGCTTAGTTCTACAGCATGTCCAAAATTGTATTTAGTTTGTTCAGTTCTGTTTCAAGTAAATCATGATTGGTGGTATCTTCATTATTATATAGGCTAGGGAATTTCCCCATCTCTCTGATCAACACAAATGTCTGGACAAATCGGCCAGATGAGAGTAAAGTTTTAATGAGTAAAGGCAACACATTCAAAGACTCTGTCCTGTACAAAGGCATTCGTGTTTGGGATGTTGGCTGGAGCTTCCACTAGCTGCTATGTGGCACTGCTGCACTCTGGGCTCACCCCTTTGCTGGTGCCCCCATCCTTAGGTCTCACAGCCTTGTTGCCCACGCTGCAGGGAGCACAGCCAAGTTCCTGGTACTTCTTTCCCTTTAACTCATAGTCCGGCAGCTTCTGGAGCATCAGGTCCGACGGACTGATCTCCTCTCTGCATGGAAGCACATCAGACGGGCGCTCAGAGCCTCTGGCAGTGAATCGTCCTTGGCTGTCGATGCAAATCAAGGTGCCACCCTCAAGGTTACTCTTTTGAGCCAAAACCTGATCGGTCTTCTCATCATGGAGTGGCTCACTCAAATCAAGGCCATCGTGACCAGCTTCCACCAGAGAACCTCTCCTTTCCCATCTATCCTCTTCATTTTTTAGGCTGGACCTTGATAATCCACTAGATCTGTTTTTCAGGGTCTCAGAGAGGCGACTTCCCTCTGGCTGCATCCCACCTCCTTTTTTGACAGGACGCATGCCAGGTACACCTGGGCCATCCAGGAAGTCATCCTCGCAGGATTTCCTCAATAGTTCTACACTCAAGCCCCCTGTGATAGGCATTTCTCCTGAGTCAGCAAAACCCGCAATGTCCTCACTAGGGCTGAGGCATAATTTTTTACAGAGGTCAGATGATACTTCCTGGTCACCCAAGGTATTGAGGTGTTCTCCCCTTGTACCAATTTCCTCTGGCAGCTGATTCATAGAACACTGGGGAGCCTGTTCTGGACCAACTGTTGCCCTAGAAGCTTGATTTTCATGGCCAAGTGCTGGACATGCCCCATTCCTGCTCTCCGCTGGGGTAGCTGGAGCCTCATCCTCAGGCTGGGCCTTGTGCGTAGACGGGGAGGACATGGTGGGTTTGATAGGTTGATGGCACATTGGGCAGGTCTCCTGGACGTACAACCACTTGCGCAGACAATTTCCATGGAAGAAGTGGCCACAGTTTGTGACCACGGCAGAATTCATCTCCTGTGTAAACAAGATGTCGGATATATAGCCAATAGAGAACATACATGCAAGTGAAATACATTTCTACTGCAAGTGAAATACATTGCTTGGCACATTGGCTACAAATGTTCTTTTCCCTTTTCTTCTAAACATGCTCAGACTCCAACACCCATCTTGCCACAGGCTTATTTGTCCTTAATGAATGTTGGAATTCTCCATTTCCCCATTTTCCACCAAAACAACTTTTGGAATTTCACCATTCTCGTTACCTGCACTTGTACCCATCAGTGTACCTTTAAAAAGCAGAACCACCTGGACAGTAACATACTAGCCAATCCCCTGACCCTTGACCCCCCACTGACCTGGAAGCAGATGGCGCAAACGTCATTGAGATGGTGCAGCTGCTCTGCAGAAGCCCGGGGCAGGGAGTTGATCTTCTTGGCGGCCTCCCGGCGTAGCAGGAAGCTCCGCCAACCGGACTGGGCGCGGAGCCAGACATTGAAGTAGGAGTGGATGATGATGACGGAGGCTCCCATCCAGCTCCATTCGCCAAACAGCGACTCCCAGGTGCCGTAGCCGACCACGCACAGTGCAACCAGGAACTCCAAGACGCGGCTCACTGCATTCACGCAGTAAATGATCTCGTCCAGGCTGTCGATCGGGTCCTGTCGCACCAGCTCTACCATGAAGAGCGAGTAGATCAGCAGGGTACCAGTCACCTGGGCGGACGGAAAGCACTGTCCGTTACTTACTGTCCATATACAGCTCCCGTTTTCCACATGTATAACACGGGCCAACACTGCTATTACTGCTGTCAGACATTTGTCACATTTACATGTATTTAATTATTTAGCAGATGACTTTAACTAGGGTCAACAACTGGGGTTACATCGGTCTGCTGACCATGGGGTTTGAACTCTGCACTCACAACAGAGCATCCTAGCCCACTAAGCCACATACCACCACACAGATACCAGGTCAGACTAGGGGTGGGAGATGGATGCAATGACCAAAATTTATCACGGTATTTTTCACGGTGATGGTATTTTTGGGAGAAGTAATGATGTAAGATATAAATTTAAGATGTAAATTTTAAAATTTAGATTTTATAATATATTAAATACATTTTAAATCGCTATTATAGTTGAGAATGGTTGGTCTTATTGCAAAAAGATATAAAATGTGACATATGTTTTCTCATTCATTTTATAATTGGCGGAGTAACAACGCAAAAGGAATGACAAGCCACTCTGGCTCAAAACAGTGCATTTTACAATTTATTTACTTTTCATTTCAAATAATACGCAGGGTTGCCAACTTTGGTCAGCTGGTTAGAGTGAGATTTTCAATTCAAGACAAGTCTGCACACACATCCTCACAATATGTAACAGTTTTATTACCTTGTAAATAGTCTGTAGGGTTTGCAAACTACCTCAGCGCTTTTGATGTAGGTAATTTAAGTTTATAATGGAATAATATAGATTTCCCATAAGATTTCTTGTGTGAGAGTGAGAGTCTGAAAGCGTGTCACGCGGCCACTCTTAGGAACAATACGGCTTTTTGGTTGAGGGCGTTAGATTCACTGCTGTTAACACTAACAGAACATTAATAATAATAATCACCACTTTATTAATCCCCGTGGGGAAATTGTCTTTATGCCTCTCTCAACTTGCTCTTTGTAAGCAAGCTGTCCGCAAAGGGCAGCCACCCGTGGCAGTGCCCAGGGAGCTAGGGGTTGAGGGCCTTGCTCAAGGACCCACAGACATGCGGAGGCTGGGATTGAAACAGTGACCTTGTGATTACAAGCACACAGCCTTAGCCCAGTGAGCCACATGCTGCCTAGCGCAAACAAAAGCACTGCATACGCTGGAGTACGTCTTGCTTAAAAGGTTAAACCAGTTTGACAGGAAATTGCAGTTCTAGTGTTAGCTGGAAAGTTGTGCATTTTACCAGGCACCTTGCATGAAGGCAGAGGCACATATAAATGCTGATTTAGCAAATATGTTTTACTTTAATTTGTGACTATATATATGTAACCATGTTATTTTTATTTAAATTATACAAAATCTGTTTATTCTGAATTTGTTAATTTACTATCAGGACACAGCATCAGTGTGTGTTTAATAGAAAATTCATACAACACAAATAAACCAGTTACATTTACTATTTAAGGAAAAGTATTCAGATTACAACTGAAGCTTTGAAGAAAATGAAATGGTTTATTAAATAGGCTGTTATATAATTAACCTGTTGACTTATCACAGTGATAACAGTATAGTGCAAATCCATATTGTGGTGCACAATCACATTGGTGAACTGCCCAGATAACTGACTGAACCATAAATTCTAGACAGACATTCTAGACCTTTCTGGACAATCACTGAATTGCCAATGGAGGAGCATAAAATCCTCATGAAATATCTGTATCCACGGTTTCTCTGTGGTTTTACTTAAGTTTAAAAATATTATTTAAATTTTAAAGCACATGGCAAATTAGTACAGGACAGTGAGTGTCCACAATAAGCTAAGATATTTTTAAACAAATATATTATTCTCATTCGATTATATATTATATTATTATATATATTCTATATATAATAATATATATTCATTGTAAAATGTGTAACAGTAGCTGCTGTTTTTTCATTGTTCCTTTGAGGGCCATGATTTTCATTGTTCTATCATCTCTACATACACATTTTTTAATCATTATATCATCTCTTGAGAATTATGTCAGAATCCGTTTCATTTGAGAGAGCACAGTACAGTACTGTATAATAATGTACAATGTGCTTTATTATTACTGTATTTAACGTTGGTACTGTGCGTAATTTATCTATTATACTTTCCCATACGTATGTACATGAAAATCGTGTTATATATGGGGTCCAAGGTTGGCTATTATCCACAGTTTAGCTATCCACGTTGGTCTTGGAATATGTCACCCACGGATATGGAGGACTACAGCTTGAAATCATTCTACAGACAGACGTATTAATTATTAATCCACAAAGGACATTAAGCAAGTTAAATAGTAAATAAAGTTAACCATAAAAGATGACAATATACATTCTCTTATGCAAAAGGAACACTTCAGGTTGGGTCACTCTGCACCTATCACACTGCTCCTCAACACGGAGGTTTCCTCCCCTACCTGTAGGGAGGTCAGCATGCAGCTGGACACCAGGATAAGCAGCCAGAAATCCATGTGGAAGAACTGCGAAATCTTATAAGCCATGAACCCCGGGAAGAGTAATAAGAAGAGACACATGCTGAGGCCTCTGAAATGCCGCCAGAAGCTCCTGTGGGTGGAAAATATTAATGAGCAAGCCCCACCCACCACAAAAGCCCCGCCCTTCTAGTTCCCCATCACTTATGTGTGTCACATCACAGTTTGCTGATACGAGTTTCTGACCTGTTTCGAGATGCTCCCAGGGCTAATATGATGGGGTCCGTGATCTCAATCATGGACTGCAGGGTGGAGGTGACCACAATGAAGAGGATGATGCTGAGGAGGAAGGTACGCTGTAACACCTGCATGTCCAGGAGGCCGGTCTGGAGGGCTAACAGGAGTAGGGTCACCCCCTCCGTCACACCTCTGAGAGAGCAATAAAAAATAAAGCCAAACGCATAAAACAAGGACCACATGAGTATGGCACATATGAAGCAAATATATTAAAGAATGCCAACACAGCAGGTGGGGCCTTATTTACACATGCTGTGGGAGTGCCCTCAGGTATATCCATTTTGGAGTTCTTGGTCTCCTGGGCAAGTGGCTAGGCTTTACTTTACCCCTCAAACCCCGACTCTGTCTGCTAGGAGAGTAGAATTGCCAAAGGTGAATAATAAACAGTTTAAGGCTTTGATGGTGGGACTCATAACTGCCATAGGGTAATATTAAGGCATTGGAAATCCCCAGCAATTCCCGATATAAAGGAATGGACCGGTGAGATGATTAAGACAGCTTCATATGAAAAAATGTTGGACAGACTAAATTGGAAACAAGATATGATGAAAATGTGGGAAACTGACTGGGGCCATGTGTTTGAAGGATAAATGACTGGGAGGTTGAACTAGTGATTGTTTATATTGTTTGTGATGTTTTATAAATGCCAATGGCTGATGTGTATTATATGAGACTGCTGTAACTTTTTGGTTTGAAAAGTAATAAAAATTTGAATTACAATAAAGAATGCCAACACACATGCTAAACGTGCCTACATTTCTATTAAAGGACTTCCCACTGATAACTGTTTCTATCTAATTAATTGTGATTCCAAAACCAATTCAAGTGAGATAAAATAAAAATACGACATTTTTTTTTATTTACTTTGTTATTTTCTTTTTTTGGGAGGATATCCTGCTATCTATTTTCAGTTAATATGTTAATTAATATCTAATTTCTTTGAGGACATTCCAGACAGGCAGGCAGACACCCGCTCACCTGTGCATGACGTTCTCATTCTGCACAGCTGCGTAGCCCCCCAGGTAGAACTTGCAGAGGTTTAGCAGGCCCAGCGCCAAGTAGGACACCACGAAGGTGAGGCCCAGCAGGGAGTATGGTGTGGCACAGCACTCGGAGACACTGCCATGAACACAGTGGTCTAAATCAAGCTGCTGGAAGACCCGCCAGCCAGTCACACCAGAAACATTATCCCGTATGCTGACAGCCTCTCCCTAGCTTAACTCAAGGAGACTCCATAAAACAGTGACTCCCACCCCTTGTGCTTGCAAGCCTCAGCCTGTGCTGATTTTCAGTCCAAATCACCCATTAATTAGGCTCAATTGAGCTGCTGATTAGTCTGGAACCTCTCTCATCACAGGGGGCATCTTGGGCGGGATGCCAGTCCATCCCAGGGTGTGTACTCACACCGGCAAATTTATGGACACCCATATTTTTGCAGGAAGGAAACCACAAACACAGAGGAGCATGCAAACTTGCAAAGTAACAGAGAAATAAGGCATATTAATCAGTCTTGGAGCTGTGAGAATCCAGCGCTAAACAATAAGCAAATGCACTGAATGAATTCCATGATTATTTAATTAACTCACGCAATTAACTAATTAACTGAAGTGTTTTCCCCCACCCATTTGCTTCTGTTTATGTAACACAATGTTTAAGATGATTAATATCATTAATCATTAACATCTTTTTTGGAATGACCTGTATCTCATATTGAGTCGAAGGGCCCTCAACCAGAACTCAATCACTGTGTCTTTCTGAAAGAGACACTTAAAAGTTAGGCTAAAAGTGTTTGAAAGTTTGGTGCAGGTTTATGCTGTATGATAAAAATGTCAGTATGACATACATTAGTATTTACTGTATCCACTACATCTAACATAATGTAAAGAATTAGACTGAACATTTAGAAATTGTAATATTGCCCACATTTAATGCATCAAAATAATTCAATAATGTATTTATATATATATATGCTTCACTTTGCTGAATGTAGCGCATGCAAACGTAATAAGAGAATTGGGCCTCACCTGGTAAGCAACACAAACAGCACCCCCTGGTGGCTGACAAAGTTATTGCTGGCTGCGGCATAAGAGTATATCTGGACCAAGAACAGCACAAACCAGAAGACGCTGAAGAGCGTGGGGACAGCAAACTGGTTCCACAGGGAGATTCCCACCGCAAGCAGCCTGTACAGTTCAATTGCCTGTACAGGAGGAGAGGGGAAAAAGCAAAGAAGCAGGAAAGTCAGAACAGCTACTCTTAGCATAAAACACGATCTGCTGGAAGTGAGCACACAGGAAATCTGTGGTGTCACATTTTCAGTTTCTATCCTTAGCTTGCCTCTGTCAAAATGCAAGTTATTTCCCCCACAATTTATAGAACTAAATATGCATATGTTACATATTCCGTGGCACAAAGTGTTCTTTAGATTATTTTGCAGAGGCAGAAGAGACATCATTCAGGTCATGAAATACAGGCAGTCATCAGGTTACGAACGAGATCTGTTCCCTAAGTCTGTATTTAAGTCAATTTTGTAGGTAGGTCGGAAAAAGGTAATACAATACAAACCGTTGAAGCCACACAATGTTTTCACAAGCGTCACAAAGTAGTGCTTGTATTCCTTGTCGTGAACCATTATATTTAACCCAAATTTTAATATGATAGTCTTTATGGCAGTCCGTTCATAAGTACAAGTTGTCCATAAGTTGGAAGTTCTTAACCTGGGGATTGCCTGTATGATACTATATGCTATCCCAATACTAGATAATACAGTACCTATCTGTTTTAAAAAAATAATAATCATAATCTGACAGACTAAAACCCAGGGGTACTGCAATTGTAACATGACCCTTTGCTATTCATTCAACTCCTTGGCAGTCTATCAGTGTGAGTCAAAGGCCATGTTCACACCTCCAGCTGCTGGAACTCCCTGTACACTGTCCGAGCCAGGTGATAGGGCACAAAGAAGTTGGAGAGGAGGAAGATGGCTGCCTCAATGCCCGTGAGGACCATGGCGAAGGAGCTGACTGTGACCAGTGTGGAGTGGGACACGGCGCATAGCTGCGCCAGCAGGGGGAGGAGGTGAGCAGAGAAGAGCCACACCTGTCTGGTCCTCATGAGGAAGGCACACAGTGTGCTCAGGATGATCTGGCCTAG
This sequence comes from Mormyrops boulengeri, assembly GCA_026781065.1. NCBI lineage: Eukaryota > Metazoa > Chordata > Actinopteri > Osteoglossiformes > Mormyridae > Mormyrops > Mormyrops boulengeri. The sequence goes on along the minus strand of JAODLD010000062.1, from coordinate 501,924 downwards.
AAAGATAGGCACAGACAGCATCAAATTTGGAGACACATACAATAGACAGCAAAAAAAAAAATCACACAGAATTAGCAGGCAGAAAAACATTGCACAAAACAGGAAACACCTGTTAAGTGATGCATGAACTTCAAACAACAAATTGTACAAGGAGAAAAGTTAAGTGTGGCATTTTCTTCTATCCATCTTCCATAATTGTTATCCATTATAGGTTCACAATGAAAGGCTAGGGTACAATGCACAGCGTATGCCAAGGAACACTAAGGGTAATTTACAGTAACCAATTCACCTTACTGCATTTCTTTCGAAAACAGAACAGAACAGAAACTTTAGGTCTCCCTGAGGTGTGAATCGAACTCCTAGCTCTGGAGGTGTTAGGCTACCACTAAGCCACCATGACACCCTTAATGTGACATTAACAATTATATAGTTGTAAAATAATTTAACATTACAAGTTCCATCCATTGTACATGTAAAAATGTGTGTGTAATATTAGGCAAATTGCAATCTGATTTACAAAGGTACTCTTAATTACCACATGGTCAAATGTCATTTCAGGTAGGCAGGTAACCAAAAGAAACCAATGCACACATCTTAGTAGTAACTTTTTTTTACTTGAGAGAGAGATGACCTACTTGTGAGTGCGGTGACAAAACGGTTGAAAGCCAAAGAATCAAGATAGACAGCACCCTCGTACCCATATTGCACCTCTCCACGCACATAATCTCTGGGTATAAGGGAGAAAAAAAAAGGGAAGCGCCGTTGTACCTCAATGCTGTACAGAACAATTTACACCAGTAGTCCCTAAATTACTGTATTACTGTAAAGATGTAAAGTACAGCCTTAGACTTACAATCAACTATTTAGTTTTTTCTCTTAAGAATGAGGGAGATTGTTAATAAAAACCACCATGAAAAATCTATAACATACAGCACGGCAAGGGCAAATAATATATCAAACCAAGTAACTGAAAAACAAACAAAAAAAACAGACTTACAAATCTGTTTGACGTGATATAATAGTAGCAAGTCTGAACATACATTTCCATTTAAAAAGTACCCCGCTTGTCTTTTACGTGATGCCACATATGGCCTACTGCACTGAATGTGTGCTGGTATGGAGGCGTTTTGTCCGTAGTTGAACAGTTCCTTGTATGCATTAACCAGCACATCATGCTGGAGAAAAGAATCTCATTTAATGTAGATGTACAACCTCCATCCCTGCATGCAGGTGCGAAACCAAGGACAGACTCGGAGCCGGTGCCCACCACTTCCCACCTGGAGATTTGATGTCCCATGTAGAGCAGGAGGGCTGTCAGGACGTACAGGTAAAGCCCCACTATGTGCCTCAGGGGGAGGGCCAGCAGCACTATGCTGATCAGGTGGCCTGCGGGTGACATCAGCGTCAAGATGATTTAGTGAGCAGAACCAGGCATGCAGACGGCACATGGAATTCCCTTTCATCCTCTAAGCGCCCAACCAGCTCTTGGTCACATGGAGGCCTGGAGCCTATGCCAGGCAACATAAGGTGCAAGGCTGCCATGAACCTGGGATGGGATGCCAGTCCATCGCAGGGTGCGCACACATACAGTCTCTCATACAATTACAGAGTAACTGCATATCTTTTGGGTACAGGAGAAAACCAAGAGCCCCCAGAGGAAACACAGAGATAACATACAAGCTCCAGAGACAGATCTGGGAGATGCAACAGAGCTACCTACTGAGCCCCCAGATACAAGCATGGGAAAAGACAATTAACAACAACAATTAACCCTCATCAGCCTAAAACAGCTGAAACATGCATTTGTGAAGACTTCTATTTGCCAATAATTATTGACAAAAATTCTCGTTATTTGTTAGCATAAACAGAGAAAATATCTTCCTTTCTACAAAACGGATTTTTAAAGAAGCTTCAAAGCAAACAAGTTGATCTCTTCTTGTTTGCCATACTTATATTTTTACATTTATTCTGCACCGATGTTACAAAGTACTACACCTGTATATATAAAATACTGGACACAATTCCCGGAAAGCTGCTTACCGACATAATACATATTCCACACCACATATTTGTATTTAAACAGCATGTCTTCGTTTCTCGCCCTGAGGTGCTCCGTGAAGCTGTCCATGTCACATTTGTACAGCAGGTCCAGCACCAAGATGCTGGGCACCCTCAGTGCGACGTTTGCGATTTCCTCCAGACGGGGCATTTCGTAGAAGTTAATGATCGCTGCCTAAGCCTGCTGCCAAGCTCACGCATCACATCATTAGGCTGTTCATGTAAATTTGGGCTTGCCCAGCCGACCAAAGACTGGCTTATAAGTAATCCCCACGGACGCGTCCTTTTTTACGATTCCTCTTGCCGGGTCGCCGATGCACCAACATTTTCACTTGGCGTAAAGACAACATGGAGTGTAAAATCTCCAGCCCAAAACGAAGTGGCTGTATTCAGCATAAGACTCATCATATACTGGACAAAACTGCTGCTTAAGAAATAAACATCCCATTCAAATCACCTCCATGTATATTAAGTCATACTCGGTTTTCTTCCATTACAAATACAGCCACGCGTGAAAATGTCTAAAAAAATACGGAACATTATATCACAGTCTCTCCCGACTTTAGTTTCATTTGGTAATGCAGGGTTTCTCTGTACACGTACACATAAACATGTACCGTGTTAAGCTGCTATCTTTACATTACCAGCCCAGACAACACGGCGATTAGACGACTAAGGCTAAAATAAACAGAATGATCAGACTGGAAACGTTTTAAACGTTAAAGCCACCATGTTTAGCTTTAACAGCCATTATGGTAAACTCTGACCCCACTACAGTGTTGGGGTTATTTAATAAGGGAAAAAACGACATAAAATATTCAGAACGGAACTAGCAAGTTGCGACAAATGATAAGTGTTACCAGCGGTCTTTCCCACATTTTAAAAATCCAGGTAATAACCATATGAACGTGAATAACTCTCGGCGATAAACTGTCACCGCACGGCCGCTTCCCGGAAATGACGTCTGAAGTTTTCCAGCAGCTTATTGGCCTTACGGATACTCATCGGGGATTTGCTGCATCTGCTCACGTGACCCATACAGCTGCGCGGAACCGTAAACGGTAGTGATGGGAAGTTCGGCTCAATTAACTGATTCGATTCGTTCGAACTGTCCGTTGTAATGAATCGATTCTAAAACCGATTCTATGATTCACTTTTTCCGTCTTTTTTTTCGCCTGACCATATGACTCAACGAATCACATCACAATCACACATACACATACAATGAGCACGAGTAAACTTGCATACGTTGTTGTGTAAACGTCAAAGTTAATAAATAGCTTAGTTTGTTCTTTGATAAAAGACATTTAGTTTTATTATACAGAAATGCAATAATTTACTGTTGTGATAAATGATG
>JAODLD010000062.1:469212-482990 GCA_026781065.1 Mormyrops boulengeri | reverse complement strand
TCTGGGTTTCCCTGCTGAGACTGCTGCCCCCGCGACCCGACCTCGGATAAGCGGAGGATGATGGATGGATGGATGGAAATATTGTTTTTAAATAATACATAAAAATAACAACTGCCTTTTTTCTAGACAAGTTCTAAATCGACTACTTACATCAAAAGACTGAGGGACCTCAGACAGATAATGTTCTTCCCGTCCAAATAGGAAGAAATAAGGGGAATACTTTGTTGTTAGGTGTTTTTTTGTTCGTATGTTAAAAAGGACTGCATCCAGATAAAGGTCCCATTTATCCGGTCTGTCTTGGCAAAGTTTTGCCAGGGCCCTAAACATAAAATAGAAGCGATCACATACCAAGTACATGATAACTGTCATTGTGAAGCAGAAATAAAACTTTCAATGATACCTCCCTCTGTATGGAGCCATTCATTTTCTCCACAAGACCATTTGTCTGAGGTTGGTACGGGGAACACAGACTCTGTGAAATCCCAAAGAGCTTGCCTACTTCCTTGTTTAACTTGTAAAACAAAAACAAACAGAATGGAAACACAGATTTTAGATACATCATGACTACATGTTACAGCAAGTGTCTGATATTAATTAATACTCTAGGTTAGTACATTTGTTATATTTTATGGTGTTATTAAGGTTATGAAAAAGCACAATTTTGTTAATAAAACTCCACAGTGAACAACATGAATATATGGTTAAAGTGTACTTTAATTTACCAAAGACATATAACAAACCTGATTGACAAACTCTCGCCCTTGATCTGTTAAATCCTCTTAGGTGCTCCAAAACGGTAAACCAAATCCACAATGCACCTTGTGACCTCTGCTGTTTTAGACGCTAATGGAAATGCATTGACACACTTTGTGAAGTAGTCTATCAGTACACAAATGTACTGATTTCCTTTCTCAGTCATCGTCAGTTTTCCTATGAGGTCCATGCCAACTAACTCCCACGGCTCCTTTACCTTTAAAATCAAATATATTTGACATTAGCAGAGTTTTGAAGAGTTACATGTACATGTACAAATATAACATTTAACATGATATAGTGTATTACTTACAATTATAGGAACATATGTTTCTGTCTGCTTGACAGTTCTCCTGTCCTCGTATGCTGAACACTGTTTGATCTGTACTTAGACAAAAACATAATTTCATTAATGAATACAGTTCTACAAATGATTTTTTGTTATACATCATATGAATTTCCAGTATTTCTCGTGAATTAACCTTGCATCCCAGGACTTTCTGTGACCACCGTACATGCACATACACAAACATACCCAGTTCTGAATATCAATATTCAGAACTGGGCCAGTAGTAACACCTGGAAATGGCATCTTGGGTTTTTTTCCTTGCCATTGTGTCCACCTGTAGGGTTTGCATGGAATTCCTTAAAAATAGCATCGGCTTCTTCAGCACTGCAAATAACATTCACTAGGAGCTCTTTATTTGTGCCCTTATTCCAGACATAAGCACATCATCTGTAATATAAAATGTAAAATAATATGATTATCTTTATAAAACTATATTATATACTATCAATACAAACACTTATAATACATATCCCTACATTATAATTAATAACAATATGACATAATTATTGAATACTACACCATTTACACTATTTACCATTTACAGTCTCTTACGGTAAAACATATATTGTTCATAGCACTTGTATTTTAAAACTATCCATCTATACATCCAACCATCTATTCAGGCCTTATAATCAGTGCTAACAATCCTTTTATCATGCTAGCAGCCACGCGTGGCCTAGAGCCTCTCCAAGGCAGCCTTGGGTGCAAGGGGACAATCTGATCAGCATGCCAAACAATACTTTTAATTATTATTAATGTAGTATTAGGCCTATTACTTTTTAGAAATTAAAAATATGCAGAAAATATAGGTTTTATATGTGCTTATTAATAGCATACTAATGTGCACGTCATCGGATGACATATCTTTCTGACTTTCTCAGATTTTCTGGATATTTTCCAGAAGTGAAATATATCAGAACCTCATTGTACAAAGTTGGGGCCATTTTGCAACCTATACACTTTTCAGGTTAACTCAACATCTAATTTACTACCTTTTTTAGGTAGTAACGCTATTCAACTTCCACTGCACACGACTACCCTCAGAACGCCTATAAATCATTGAATGGCAAAATTAAAACATTTAGTGTCGTCACATTTGCATAGTGAAGTAGTTTACAGCACCACTAATTAGTTATGTTTTAAATTACTTGGGCGTGATTATTACATTCATTAAAATATTAGACATATTAGATATTTTCATATTACAGAAATTTATTGGTAATGATACATTTACATTTATTTATTATTTAATATTATTTATTATATATTTTTGTCGTTCTTTTATTCTTTCATTTGTTATGTTTTCTTTATTTTGTTTATTTTTTGCCTGCTTGCTTGCAGTTTTATTCATTTTGAATAGTTTTATAATTGACTATGTAAAGGAGTTCATTAGGCCTTGGTTCTCCTGAACCAAATGATATGCAGCATATGTTAATAAGTTCTTGACAAGTTTTTCAAAAATTGCTTTAAAAATGTAAACTGGTTAAAATGTTCTAAATGTTTCTTTATCAGTCATATTGTAAAATGTCTAGAGATGTAAGTTTTATCTAGTCTTCCTCAAACAAATACATTTTTATTAGGACATAGTTTTAGTCACAACAGAGACTTTTTTAATAGACACATGTATGGATACCAAATACACATACATACACAAATATACTGCATTATTTATTACTTTGATGAACTGTATGAAGCACAGCTGTAAACGTTCTCACAACATTATTTCGTTAAGGCGTTCTTAATGAAACAGCTATAAATTTGTAATCTTATAATTTTGCTTAACAAACAGATTTCTGTAACCACTGTGACCAGTGGTTTCAATTATGTTGTGTTCATATATGTGTGCAATATTATGTAGTTATATTATACACATATACATATATACATTATATTATATACATGACCCCCCCATGTTCTTCCAGTAGTCGGATTGTAAGAGCATGGGGGGTCATGAGGTCGCTGGAAAGAGGTATGTGGCGTTTCCGATATCTTTGCAAGAGGACGGAGGTCCAAGTCTTTAGAGTCCTGGTGCTCCCTGTGTTGCTGTATGGCTGTGAGACATGGACACTATCCAGTGGGCTGAGATGAAGACTGGACTCCTTCAGTACTGTGTCTCTTCTGAGAATCCTTGGGTACCTCTGGTTTGACTTTGAGTCGAACGAGCAGTTGCTAGAGGAGTCCTGAATGAGGCACGTTACCTGCATTGTGAGGGAGCATCAGTTATGGCACTACGGCCATGCGGCGCGTTTCCTTGAGGGTGATCCGGCCCGCAGGATCCTCATTGCTGAGGACCCAAGTGGCTGGACCAGGCCAAGGGGACCCCCACGTAACACCTGGTTGCGGCAGTTGGATGGCCATTTCCGGAGGGTGGGACTGGACCATGTATCTAGCTGGGGGATTGTCGGCCAGGATCTCAAGGAGTTTCGCTTTGTGGTGGGTGCGGCATCAGCACATCCTCCCCAACCTGACCCTATTATATACAATATTTAGAATGGTTTAGAATGGATGTCAGGAAATAATGTTTCCCCTAATAAGCAAAAGATGTATGTGTGATGTCTGAAAATGATCTTCGGCAATGAAAGATGACGTAAAACGGGTGCACGAGAACACAAGTACGATCAAGTCTTTTTATTTATTTATTTATTTATTTATTTTTGCATAACGGATACAAATTATAGTACATAAATTATAGTACAAGAAAAAGGGGTACATATCTTTTTTCACAAACGATTCTTCAAGGTATTATACAAATTAATATTTTTTATAGCTTTTCTGTTTTTTTTAAGTCCATCCAAGGTATTGAAATAAAATTTCAATTCTAATTTAAACTGGCATATATTAGGCTTCTTTGAGGTCCATTTACATTTGTGAACATAAAATTTACCATACAAAATAAATACATTTAAAATAAATATACAATCACTATTAATGTTGCCTTTCCCACAATAAATCAGAATATCTTTCATGTCTAAAAAAATCTTACAATGAGACAGTGTTTCAAACAGATGTTCCACCTCAATCCAAAAGTATTTCACAGGTAAACAATCGTAAAATAAATGTGGAACGGTTTCTGTGCAGATGCCACAAAAGCAGCAAAGATCAGATATTTCATTTCTATATTTCTTTAATTGTTTGTTTGTGGGATAAATTAAGTGTAAAATCTTAAATTGAATTTACTTTGTTAGTTACACAATATTTGTTGCTTAATGTCCAGACCATGTTCTAATTGATATTTTCAAATAGGGAATTCCAAAAGAATTTAGACCGTAAAATAATAGGGTTATGTAGTAGCATTCTGGTATATTTATTATTCCATTTCCTGTCTTTATGCTAATACCATTTATCGTGATATCTGTTCTAAATATTGGTAATCTGTCTGGTGGATTTCTATCTTGCATAAGTTTAATAAGGCCTGAAGGAATTGCATCAAAAACAATAGAATATTCTCTAGGAGATATTGGAACAGTAAATTTAATCAGAAATTCAGAATATGTGAGCAAATGCCCCTCTCGGTTAAACAATTGGGAAGTACGATCAAGTCACGCACCTCGGAATTTTGTGAATGACACTCTTCCGCTCGACACGCCCACCCTTTGACGCACCCACTAACCTTTCCGTCAAGTTTTTCACACGCCCACTTCTCCGTCCTGCAGAGACGTCTCAATCGAAGTAATATAATTATTCTTTCGGGCTGTTCCTTTCTTTATGTATAATGTTTGTATGTATCGTGTTCGTTTGTTCAATAAAAAGGAACATTAAAAGTGGTACAACTGGGGCACCGTCGTAAAATATGCCGTAAAGTGTAATACTGCGCACGCGCGGTATACGCGAGGTACAAGTTGGGTAGGTGGTGCGGGTCGGAGTAAAGTTTTCTCTGCAGAGATGGGTGCCAATCGAAGAATTGCGATCATTTTTGGTGGTTTTATAACGGCTGTTGCTGCTGCATTTTATCCTATATTTTTCTATCCCCTCGCACATTTAAAAGAGTACAGTAAGTAATATAATCAGCGAACCGTCTCGCTTACAATTTTCAGATACTTTACACTAGACTAATAAGAACCCAGAACCATTTATCGATTTTAATGGCGACCTTATCAAACACAGCAAGAAATAAACAAAATAGTTTAACTAATCCGCAACTCATCTGATTCGTAGAAAAACAAAGTAGTAACGATTTTGACATTGTCCCGTTTCGTTGTAAGTAATACTTGTCATAAGCTGTGGCAAGTATGTGATTGTTTTCCTTAAATGGAAAAATGCTTTAATGTGTTCCTTGTCTGTAGAACAGCTGCAGAGTATAAATCGTGCCGGAATCAACCAAGCCGAAGTTCAGCCCGTTGGTAGGTTCGCTTTTTCTTTCCTTCCCGGACCGAAGTATGAAACTGCAGTAGTCACCTTAGAGCATTCGTCCTAGTCCCTTAAATGCTCTATGAATCACTGGGTAATAATGGTGCCTGGTACCTCCAGGGTTGGGATTTTGAATCCAGCCTCCTCATTGTGTATATGCACTTTGCATGTCCCCCCCCCTTGTCAACTGGGTTTTTCTCTCGCATCCTAGCTGGTTGGCGTCTCTGAATTCCCCATATCTGATGGTAGTATGTACGTGTATGTGCAGAATGTAGCCCTGCGTTCTGCGTTGTGCCTTGTGCTGCCTGGGTTTAGGCTCTACCTACCATGAGGAAGATGAATCAATATAGCTAACCGTCACCATGACCCTATACTGTATTTCATGTAGAACCTGGATGGGTTTAGTTAAAAGTTTTTTGGAAAGGGGGACTGTCACCTGTGCAACACATCATTAACAAAATTCTGAACATAGATAAGTACTGTTCTCTATATCCATAACAGTATATTTATAATTAAACATTATTTTTGTTATCTCACTTTAACAGGTGTGAAAGTATGGTCTGATCCCTTCAAATCAAAATGAAGGATTCCTTAAAATTCACCTCTGGAGGTTGTGTAATCATGGAATGGGACACCTATAAATGAATAGATGGGACTGAATGTAATGCACAGTGTATGTGGGATTTTTTTCCAAATTCATACAGCCTGTGATAACTGTATGAATTCTGTGAACAATTTTCTCTGGCCTTGAAGAATAATAAATATGTACACATATTGCATCTTTTTATTCTGTTTGGAATTCAATTGCTTGGTTCTTTTTGAGCAAAATTCGACCAGTTTTTTTTTTTGTCATGGTGATTCAATAATGAGAGTAATTTTAGTAAGATTAATCCTTTTGCTGTTTTGCCTGTCATCTCTATGTCAGTGAAATTCCTCATGCATAGTGCCAGGCCTGCGGTGGAGCTGTAGAGCAAAGCTGCTTTTAAGTTACATTTATGAAGTGTGGTATGGATGTTGAAATAAAACACAGAAAAAAGTCAAATACTTAACATTACTGTGTTCAAATACAATTTAAGTAGAGTAAATGATTTTCTCTGGGACTATTGAAATAGGCAGCTGCTCTACATTGTGACATTTTGTAGTAGCTAGCCATTTCTGTCTATCCGTAAAAATAAAATTATTTAAACTTAAACTATACAATATATAAAATCTAAAAAATCTGACTATACAAAATATATAAAAGCTAAATTAAACAAAACTATAATAACACAAGGACAGACAGATACCTATGTGGTGTTGCAGTTACAGAATCTGGGAGTCTTTATAATCCCATAGTGAGGAATGATGTAAATGTAGGTATTTCCAGACTTCCTCAAGCAACCTTTCTTTGAATCCAGTATATTTTAAAGTTTATCTATTAATTGTTCAAAGAGGGCAATGTATCTTTCTGCCCTTGCTGTGCCTGCTTTTCCCTCTCCTCTTACCTTGCTGCTGCCTCTCTCTCTCTCCCCCTCTCTCCTCTTCCTTACCTGCCTGGTAGGATATAAAAGGTGTTTACATGCAATCTTTAGTCCGATATCCTTTCTGACTTTCTGCCACTGTTCCCTTGGCTGATGAACAGGGTTCATACAGTCATGAAAATCTTGGAAAAATCATGGAATTATGAAATCACGTTTTCTAGACCTGGAAAAGTTATAGGAAAAAAAAGTATCAAAGTTTTGGGAAAAAAAGTCATGGGATTTTTGAACGTTTTTTTCAAACAATATTCGCAGTATAACCCTGTGTCTCTCGAGCAGTATCTTGATTATACTTTCGCATCATTACAGGTCATGAGTATGTAAGGCCATTGGGTGCAACGTAGGGCTACGAGAATGATTCCTGGTCTTAGGGAATGTCGTATGAGGAGAGGTTAGCTGAGCTGAATCTGTTTAGCCTCGAGCAAAGGAGACTAAGGGGGGTACATGATCCAGATATATAAGATTCTAACAGGTCGGGATGCTGTTCAGCTAAATTTCAATATTAGTTTAAATACTAGAACTCGTGGCCATAAGTGGAAATTAATGGAAGAACATTTTAAAATTAACTTGAGGAAGCACTTTACACAGCGTGTAGTTGGAGTATGCAATAGTCTTCCTGCTAGTGTAGCGCAAGCTAAAACCCTTTAAATCAGAGCTAGATAAGATTTTAACAACTCTGACCTATTAGTTAGGTTCTCCTCAAACGAGCTTGATGGGCGAATGGCCTCCTCTCGTTTGTAAATTTCTTATTTTCTTATGTTCTTTAAACAAGAGAAAATATGTGTCAACATTTTTTCCCCATTAGACACTGTACTTTCCTACGGAAGACATGGCACTTTCCTACAGAGCACTGGCATTAAAATACATGTTTAAATACCGTCGGTGACATGCATTTTTGAACCGCGTCAATACTATACAAATGTACATGTTAAAAAGGTCTTTCGGTACTAAGATATACTTAGGCTAATATTTTTCTATTCAAGGGCAAAGGCGTCAGTCTGTAATGCATTATATTGGTTGCTGTATCTCGTCTCTTGTGCTCTGTTATTACCATATGATAACATTTCAGCTTTTAATCATAACCACTGATACTCGACATTTGTAAAAATTACAACAAAGAGGTTTGTTGTGTTTTCTGATATGCTGAGTAATATGTCTAAATTGGAACAAGTCAATGCCAATAATCCATGTGAATTTATCATTAAGTTGTAAAAGTTTGTTCTAAAAGACGAAGTATTTATACATGCCATTATAATTGTCCTGACGTGACATAAGCGTGACATAATATGTTTATGGTTGTCACAGAGTGAGCCATGACGCTTAAGCGAGCACGCAGTGAATAGGCAGCACTTTTGCCGGCAAATTTAATACCTCAGCTTGCCTATCACTTGTGAGCTGCTAATCCCGTTATCTTCATTGTTTATGCTGTTTTATATTACCGGTTTCATGAGTATGGAGTCAGAATAGTGCCATATGTACTTGTATGTGCACTTTCCAATTTGCACCCGTAAAAAGATATTTGCTCGCACTGAACACAATTTTCATTCACAAAAAAAAAATATTTTGCAAATACACGTTGTCACGCCCAGCCCTGATCGCCCTCCTGTGGACCACACCTCCTCATTAACCCCGTGTGGAATCCTTCCGTTTACCTGCTGTTTTCCATTTCCTGCTCGTTACCCTGTGTATTTAGTTCGCGTTCCAGTCAGTCTTCCCCAGATCCGTCATTGTAGTGTTACCGCTGTGACGTTTGTCCAGTGTGCTTCCCTGTTTGCTGTCTGTCCACGGAATAAATCCCCGGTTTCCCCTATACCTGGCTGGATTTCGTCCTTGCTCGCTTGCCCGCACGCACCGAGCGTGACACACGTCGATATTTTTTGTAAATGCGGAACCAAACATCTTCATAAAAATATTTTTTACAAAGATAGAATGGTTTTCAGGTACAAAACCGGTATTGCAAATCTCGAAACTGCAGTTAGGAATCCAAGTCCTCTTGCAAATACCAATCTGCGAGTGCGAATTCACACTTGCGCATATAAATAATTTTGGTACTAACTTGCCTAGCACTTTGCAGATATATTTGCTCTCATAGCCACCAATCAAATGAATTCATTTTCTAGGCAATCATAAAGCTGCAGGTAAGGTAACAACCAATCCTGGCCTTCTAGTAAAAAAAACCGCTAAAGAAGACGAAGGTACCAGAGCAGGACTCTATACGGGAAAATGGACAGTAGTCAGAACAGGCCGGTGAGTTCTGTTTTGAATAAATGCGACTGTACGGATGTACAGAATAAATAACCCAATCTAGCAGTAATGATATGGTAACGTCTTGTCAAACTACGATGCAATAAATTTGTTTACTGATGCTAAATCTATTTTTAGCTGGGTGTTTGAGCGGGCATAACGTTTTTTAAAATTACCAATAAACTTTTTGAATGCTAACAATTAAGATTAGTTGTTAAATCTGTGTTTTATACTAGGTCTGTTGTGTTTTTTTTATTCATGATGTCTTACAACGAACGTAGCTATAATAATAACGAATAGATATGTTAGCTAAATATGAGTGCTGTAGTATTTTATTCTAATCATGCAGTCACATTAGCACATAAAACAAGTAATTCATGATACAGTAATTATCCAGTAATATGGTTATGGTATTATGCAGGGCACCAGTGGTGTTGAGCAGGCAGTAAGGGCAATGATGTCTGTCATTGCCAACACTTTGGAGGAGTCACAGAGGAGATCAACGTCTGCACAAAGGATTCCTTCACTTGTGACAGCCACACAGAACCAAGCATCTGGTTCTGCCAGGCCTGAAACGAGTGGCAGTGTACAGGTCCAGCAAGAGATGTGCAGGTTACAATAGTTTTCTTAGAGGTTAATCATTGATCACATGATATCTGATTACGTCAAACTTTATTGCTGTTTCAATTGTTCTCAAGATCCTTTCCAGGGTTGTTCAGAAAAGATGGACCTCTGCGTGGAAAACAGAGGTTATCTGCACCTACAAAATGTATAAATAAAACAGTCAGCCTTACATTCTGTGCACTACCGGGCCCAACTGCAACCACCCTTACAGCTGCAGATGAAATGCATCTTATTCAGGCTCGCCTCGGGAAGAAGCTAGTGTGTCTGCCTGAGGACAGCTCACATGAGGTAAACGTCTACTGTGCTTAATGCTTAATAATACTATTTGCATGCTTTCTTTGCATTATCTCAATAATTAGTAATTTCATATGTACACTGTGTTCTGTAGTTATGCTTTAACAATATGACTATCCTAATGAATAGTTAAATAGCATTTTTACATGACAAAATTATTTGTAAAACTAATTTATTCTGAACAGATTGTAAAACTTCTGGAGATGGAGTATCCTAAACTAGAGAACATCACAGGTGGATGGATGCTTTATAAAGCCACAGGTAAAAATTCTGATAAAGAATTCTGCATAATAGAATATATAATATATACTGTATAATATATATATATATATATATATATATTGTAATACCTTAGAAGTTTGTGATATTTTGTGCTGTTTTCAAAAATAGTCATGATATGGTACTAGCATTTAAACCATTTTCTGGAATCATGATTTTTTGAAGTGACCTTGTAAAGTTTCTGTGTTTGACAGCAGATGAACGATGAGCAGTATGCATTCAAAATAGTGATTCCAAAGTGAACCACAAATAATAACCAATTAAATAACTAGGAGTGATGGATGTTGTCTGTGGCATCTGTAGATCAGGTCAGAGTAATATGCTTAGTAATGCATAATGCGTAAGTATGATTACAAAGGTGCCAGGTATTTTTAGTCAATAGGATCATCAATAGTTGGCTTTTGTTATTAAGTGGAAGCACTTATAACATGCTTCCCGAAACTGGAATAAAATGGTGTCATTTAAAGCTTATAATATATGTACATTATTTGTACTTCTTAAAAATAATTTATTTATAACATTTTAATATAAAGGAATTTACATATTTACACAGGTGGGACTGGTCATAGAAAACTTAAAATTATCCCTCTAGAGTCAGAGGGGTATTCTGGAAAGCAGCTTAAAATGGCAACAAATGCAGGCAAAATCGTTTTGTATGTAGTTCCACTACAGGAGGAGATGGACCTGAGTCCTCTTCCTCCTGATGCTCAAGAGTTTGCTAAAATGCCCAAAAAAACCTGCAAGAGATGTGGCATGTACAGTATGTGCCTCTTCAGTTGTTAGCATCTCATGTGGACAACTGTGGAGTAAGTGACATGTAGTCTGTAAATTAGAATAGATAAAGTTTTGTGGTTTTTTTTGTTATATATGGCCCATATATAAATCAATAAATATACTAAGAATCGGCATTTTTGAATGTGTGTTCAGGGTAACAGCCCTGAACATGATGTTTCCTCTGAGACTCCAGTTACATCAGAAGGCACTGAGGTAATAGCCTCATTATTAGTTTATATTTTAGTTTATATTTTTCATGTAGTCAACATAAAATATTTTGACTTGCAAACACTTCTTTTTTCTGACTGGGTTAAAATTGTCACATAAATAATTCCTTATTGTCTCATTAAGAAAAAACAGCAACAAAACATGTCTTTAGTGCCTTGCTAACAAAAAATAGTAATGATCAGATAGTGTGTTGTTCTGATATCTAGTGTGATATTGTTTTTTGCACAGAAAAATAGTCCTGTACAGTGCCCAATTTGCTTAAAGGACTTTGCTACTGATGAAATAGAGACACATGCCAGTTTTTGTGATGAGGGGTGAGTTGTATATATAATGTTGCACGTAATGTTGGATGCCTTTTAAGTAACAGTAGGCTACAGCATCACCTTCTATGTATTCAGTAGATTTGATTTCAACAGATTAAATCAGCCTTCTACAAGTGGAAAAGTTGACAGGCATCCGTCACCTTTACACAGCGTTTCAGACATGCAAGGTGTGTTTCCTTGAAGAATTCTCCTCCCCTTCCTACAGATTTCCAATTAGCAGCTAAGGTTTATCTAAATTATTGGCATTAAAGGGGTATTTATGATGACAACATTTAACATATGTTTACTTGTAAAAGAATGTTGTTTATTTATATTTTTGAATTTTTCAGAATGGATGACCACATCAGACCCCAAGAGAGCTGCATTGCTTTTTACCCAAGAATTACTGTGCAAGGCAGAGAGACATGCTGAACCCCTGTGTTTGACTTTGGACATTCACAAGAGTGTTGAGGAACAAGACCATGATATTCTGTTCTTCTACAAAAAAGGCAACGTCAACTGGGCATCTCCTCTTCAGTGCAAACTAAGGGGTATTATTTAAAAAACATTTACCACTTTTATGCCAATTCAAATAATATTTTGGTACATTTTAATCCAAGTAATTCAAAAATCTCAACAACAAAAAAAAATAATTTATCTGATCTAACAGGTGATTCTGCTGTTGGTGAAGGTGTGAACCGTTATGCCTTCTCTACCATCTGTCATAAACTTAGAAATGGATTCCACGTTAACTTAGGTACTTGCAGGCATTCTTAAATGTGTATATGTGTGTGTGTTCACATGTTGAAGTATTTCCAAAACTAACAACTTCTCTTACAGGTAACATGGATGTTACTAGGCTGTTTGAGGGAGAGCAGGGTCTCCTTGTTGCAAGTACATCCTCTTTTCTGGTTGAAAGTGACTTGTTCTTAGTGGCTGGCAGGATGGTGGCACACAGTCCTGGCAAACGTGGACCTCCGTGCAAGAAATTAAGTCCAGCAGTAGTCCATGTTTTAACAGGAGGCACGCCAGAGACAGCGACTTTAAAACTAGAAGACTGTCCTGATCTGGATGTTCGGGACACTTTACAACTGGTATGTTGCACAAGGGTAGCATTTTTTAAACAATTGTTGTAAATTAAGATTTTTTTCCCTGTATTTTCATATAGCTGCAGAAAGATGACAGAATAACTGATCTAGAGAGGGAGAAAATTCTGGAGCTTTTTCTGTCGTGGGATCTCCCTGGTGTCACAGACGGCAACAGGAAGTGGCTCTTCAAACGACTGCTCCTCCATGCTGTATTACCGAACTGTTTTCTTACAGATGTTATAGTTTGAGCAATTGTGAACAATGTTACAAGTATGAACAGCATCGTATTTATTGTATTCCTGACAGATTTTTGAACAGATATATTTCTGAAATTGCTAAAATTAAGTTCCTATACTCTTCAGGCTTATTAGCCTTGATGTAGTTTATGTCTTCGTTGTTAAGATGAATTATTATGAGTAAATATGACTACAGTTTTCTGTATAACCTGTTCCTACGTCATGGACCTAATTTCCTATAGGTGTTAGGCCGGACCACACGTCAGCTAAAACAGATGCGCAAGGGTCTGAAGGAGACAGGACTATGGCCACTTATCAGAGGGAGTGTGGTGGAACATATTTTTCCAAGCTCAGAGTATAACTACTCTCCTCAGGTGAATATGCAACTGACCAGGCCTTTTATATTTTTCGCATGCTTTGTTTTTGCAATTATAAAATTCATATGTATTCTAGATCAGTGATTCTCCACTGGTGGGTCGTGACCCAAAAGTGGGTCGTGGGCCCTTGTCTGGCCAAAAAAAATGTTGAGAAAAAATTAAGAGTATCATCTGTTCACACTCCTTAACAGTAGCTGGTGATAATGCCCTGTAATGCGAGTTGACAACCGCTGTTTCACGCCATAGAAGAAGACCCGCAAACTTTGTTTACATATGCTAATTGAGTATAGCAAAACGCAGGTACGACACAGAATATATTAGATATGGATTTTCTTATATTGACGACAAAGGAGGACAAAAACCTCA